>JAYKKI010000004.1:51977500-52287500 GCA_039881145.1 Druceiella hillmani
GAGCGAAAAAGATAATTGTCTGTTCGTTTCTCTCTCCATCGTTCTATATATATTTGTATTTTATACACCGAAGTGATAAATTTATCATTTTCGCAGCATATCGTGAAATTCGATTTGCATCTCCATTAAAGGGAAGTTCGTAGAACCTTGATTGTAATATAAACTGAATACGTTTGTTTTCAAAATATTTATTTCTTACTCGTTGTTTATTACAGTATGAAGTGTGTATATATGTATACGCATGTTTGACTCACGTCTTTTTAAATTCTATAATGTTATGTCACACTTAAAAGTTTAAAAAAATATTTCTTTTCGTCATAATTTCTTTTCGTTTGTTATTTAAAGTTTTATTGAATTTTATAAGTTAAATAACTCTTTATCAACGGCGTGGTGATGTGTTTACAAGTTCGTGTACGTTTTTAAGATCGTTTAAATTATGAGCGCATAACTTTTCGGTTTCGGTGAATTTCAATTGGAATTGCGTTTCATGCTTCGCCACACTTCGAATGCAGTCGCGAATTTTTGCGCGGGCGACTGCCCGCCGCGGGCCCCGCACGAAAGTTGTCGACGTTAATCTCGCGGGCGCATTCCTGCAGATTAAATGTAACCGTCAATTTGTAATGTCATCGTCGGGCCGTGCCCCAAATATGTTTATTGAGGCGGTAATGAGTGGCGCCAGCGGGCGGCACACCGTTACCCCGCCCGGCCCCCTTCGTCCGCTCGTCCGGAGGCTCTTTTGTCGCGCGGAGAACGCCTCTTTGTTGACCGTTAAGAATTTTTCTTTGTATGCAGTTGGCTGGGTGCGTTTGTTTGCAGTGACTACTTTGTTGACTGGTCGCTTGTGTTTGGTTTTTGATGGATAGGTGAGGCGGGTTGAGGTTTACTTGAAACTACAGGGGGACTAAGAAACCTTGACCTAAAAAAGATGGAAAATTGTTGCCGACAATTAGGTCTGCCTAGAGATTATATCCGCCTGATAGATTAGGTCTGCCTATACAGCTAGGTCGATCGAAATTATATTCAACGTGTAATTACCAGGCTGCGTCTGAAACAAATAAATAAGATAGCATACAAATAGGATTGCTGTTTAGAAGGTAATTATCTAATAAATTCATTTTTTTTATTCTCTAATAGGAGAGTAAATAAATTGATACGAATTCTTGTATTATAAGTTGTCATTACGAAGTATAATAATCTATGACCATAATGAGATCGTACTCCGAATTTATTAAATTATCTTGTAGTATATATACTAGCATTTATTAAATTATCTTGTAGTACATATACTAGTTAGTGACCAGCATCTCTTTCGTTTTTTTTTTAATTTGTATGAAATAAGTACACATACAAATAGGCACATTTACCAACTCATCCGTCGACTTCGTTCGGGGGAATTTTGTTTTTCAGAATATCACTAACTAACATTACTTATTTGTATTACTAATGGCCGGTTTCTGAGGATACTAATTCAGCTTTCTATTGATATTGGTTCATTACAGTTATTTTTTCGATAAACTACAGATAACTATAACTACATTTCTGAGCACTTTGATAGCTATCGGTTCGATAAGCACTTCTCTTCGCATCACTAGATGGCTCTTTCATGGAAATAAAGTTTTAAACGTATTTTTAATGAAATACAACATAAGTACTATATCGTCGTATAAAAATATTACTTTTGGTGCGTTAATATTACTTATAAAATAAAAGTTTATTTAAAAATCGTCTAATGTTTTAATAATATTGGCTGTATATGCATAATGGATCTTATAAAAAAAGGTTAAAACCGACGTTAACAATAGCAAAAGTAACGGTGAAGAACATAGCGTCTGCTTGTGCGTGTTGTTATCACTGGTTATACTCTTCTATCTTTGTTCATATTTCTCAAATTACACACTTTCCTATTTAAGTTAATAATCCAACATTAACTATATATATATATATATATATATATATATATATATATATATATATATATACGGCGAGTTAAAGGAACTATATTACTATTAACTTTTTCACATAAATGTTGCATATTACTCTTGTTAAATCTATATCTCGTTTTAAACTCTTATCTATAAACATTTTTAAGGGATTTCTACGATATTATTTCTAAAATGAGTAATGTCTTCGTCAGATTTTGATAAAGAAGTTGGATTTATAACTTGTGTGGCTATCCATATTTCATTTTAGGAGATCACAAAAACCCGAACTTGTAAAAATAACATGAAAAGGTTAGACTTAATGTTAACTTCCTGTTATGGAATAGATAAACGGCAATTTTTATTCAGTTAACTTAATGGGAGTTTATCGAAGACTCGCTATCGGGCGTTCAGAAACGATTTTTACAAGTTATCGGTTCGATAGAGATAATAGATAAACCGCTATGAAATGTACTTCAGAAACCGGTCACAAGAAGTTCAACACAAATTTTTAACTCATTCAAATGGACTGCGCATGAACGATTGCGATCGCCCCGCCCTACGACTTCGTTCGCTTGAACTTTTTGAAGTGAAGCTTCTTTGGGCGCGATTATAGTAAAATGTGAAGGTCGCAACGTCCTTCATGCAACGTTTGTGACGTGAGAATGTAACGAATTTATCGCGAGAAGGACGGAAAATAGGTACTTAGCTAACAATCAAGAGAGATAGATGAATACGATAGAATAAGATAAAAAGTGTACGCATGCGCGAAAACAAAAATGGTGGTCACTACAGTTTATCAGCTGTTTCGTACGTACATTGTGTGTCAAAAGCAAACTCAAAATTTTGCGCTAAAACTAACAAAAATTGCGCTCATAACTGCTTCCAGCTGTTTTGTCCGTTATATTTGTCAAAAGCAAACTACCAAAATATTGTCGATTTATTTATCTATTTATGACTAATTTATTCCTTTTTAATGACATATTTAATGTGGTAAATAAGGAGTGTTTCTTTATATCACAGGCTAATTTAATTGACAATTGTCCATATAATTTTTATACATGTATATATGTATGTGTGTATATATATATATATATATATATATATATATATTTATATGTATATATATATATATATATATATATATTTATATGTATATATATATATATATATATATATATATATATATTTATATGTATATATATATATATATATATATATATATAGTTGTTACTTTGCAAAATAATTACACCATGGACCAGGTCAGGGTTTGATGATGAGTTTTGGAGATGAACAATGTAAATTCTTACAATTGGTAGTATATCAACCATGATTCAAGATATTTGCTGCTGATAGTTATTACTTTGCAAAATAACTACACCGTCGACCAGGTCAGGGTCTGATGATGAGTTCTGGTGATGAACTATATAAAACCTTAACGATTGGTAGTAAATCAACTGTGATTCAAGATATTTGATACTAACAGTTCTTATTTGCCAAATAACTACACTTAATAAATCATATAGTTACAAATCGAGCTTTAGTTCGCTGTAGAAGTTTTACTTCCGTCACGTAAATTAAGGTAAATTTGTAGATATAAGATACACACGCACTTAAAGGTAATGTAGCATAATATTTCTCATGCAAAGAACATGCAAGATTCCAAGTTTAATAAATCATATAGTTACCGAGAGTAATCGAGCTTTAGGTCGCCGTAGAAGTTTTACTTCCGTCACGTAAATTAAGGTAATTTGTAGATATAAGATACACACACACGCACTTAAAGGTAATGTAGCATAATATTTCTCATGCAAAGAACATGCAAGATTCCAAGTTTAATAAATCATATAGTTACCGAGAGTAATCGAGCTTTAGGTCGCCGTAGAAGTTTTACTTCCGTCACGTAAATTAAGGTAATTTGTAGATATAAGATACACACACACGCACTTAAAGGTAATGTAGCATAATATTTCTCATGCAAAGAACATGCAAGATTCCAAGTTTAATAAATCATATAGTTACCGAGAGTAATCGAGCTTTAGGTCGCCGTAGAAGTTTTACTTCCGTCACGTAAATTAAGGTAATTTGTAGATATAAGATACACACACGCACTTAAAGGTAATGTAGCATAATATTTCTCATGCAAAGAACATGCAAGATTCCAAGTGTTTAAATAACAAACGTATCCATGTTGTTCGAACTGTTCTGAAATTGGAAGGAAAAAACATGCATTGCACTTCGCACAAAACGAAACATTGTTTGCCTAGTAGTTAGTAGTCGGGGGTGTTCAAAATTCAATAAGACTATGTTTGTTCGCGCTGTGTTCGGATACGAAATTTCATTTGCCTACTTTTTAATATGTCAAGACGTATTTGATTCACACATTTCGCGACATGCACACAGGCTAGGCGGATAGACTAGTACTTTCTATTCGGTGTATTGTATTACCTAAGAGACACGATCCACGCCCAGCAGACGGGCCGTGTCTATGCGCGGCTAGTGTGTGGCGTGCGGCTGCGCGGGTCGTTGGCACGGCGCGCTGTCCTTGTGCAAGGTCGCGCGCAGTGACACATCGCGGCCTGCGAGCTGCGGCTTTGACACGGCCGCCACAATGTTGTGTTGCGGTTGTGTTTGTGTACGTCACTGTGTGCGATTTATTTATTTATTGTAATTAGTATGCAACGTGATGGAAACAGTGAATAAGCAACGTGATAGAAGCAATTAATAATAACGTATCTACTGAGCGAGTATCTATAGGTTTCTATCATGGTTCTCATCCCATACTCAATACACACGTTATACCTATATGAAGCAAACAATAAGTATGGCCCAAGTAGCTCAACGCGCGAATTATAGTAAAAAAGGTTGGGAATCGAAGAAAGCACGTATGTTTACATAAAGAGAAGATAGTTATACTGAATACGAGGTAATTACTTCGTTCTTTGAGGGCCATTTTCATAGAGTGCTGATGACGTTTATATTTAATACTAGCTGTTCCGATATGATTTCGTTCACATGTGATTGGAAATAAAAAAGTTATAAGGATTTTTTTGAATTTTTTCTCTCATAAGTCTATGGACATAAAATTTACTAAAAACGCTAATAGATGGTTTGACAGTACCGTGTAGTAATATATCTATGCGCAGAAAGTTTACTAAAAACACACACGTAGACACACCCACACACACACACACACACACACACACATATATATATATATATATATATGGCGTTGGCAGTTCAAATAACGTAACATTTACAAAGGGTATTTTTCTTTCTGTAACGCAAATTTCATCAAAATCCGTGCAGTAGATTTCACGATTTCAAGTAATTAAAGAACAAAATTAACACGCAGGTAGACAAAAATTCTGAAAACGGGTTTTCTAACTTCTACTGTCATTCTGTACGCTAATCGATCACTCTTTCTAAATTCTAAAATCTAAAATTCACTCTGCATTTTTTTTATATGTATAGATAACGTGACAAAGTGAAAGAAGGGTGAGGTGATAGTGCTAATCTCCTGAACGAATAAATCGACGTCAGGTGCTGAAAAATAGTAAAAGTATTCAAAACACGATTAGGAGGGTTGCTGTGTTAAACCCTACCCAAATTGAAAAAGTATTCAAAACACGATTAGGAGGGTTGCTGTGTTAAACCCTACCCAAATTGAAAAAGTATTCAAAACACGATTACGAGGGTTGCTGTGTTAAATCCTACCCAAATTGAAAAAGTATTCAAAACACGATTACGAGGGTTGCTGTGTTAAATCCTACCCAAATTGAAAAAAATATTCAAAACACGATTACGAGGGTTGCTGTGTTAAATCCTACCCAAATTGAAAAAAATATTCAAAACACGATTACGAGGGTTGCTGTGTTAAATCCTACCCAAATTGAGAAAGTATTCAAAACACGATTACGAGGGTTGCTGTGTAAAATCCTACCCAAATTGAAAAAAGTTTTTTGTATCCAGCATATAATTTTCATTGGAAACCTACTTCGTACATACATACTACTCCTCGCTACTACGATCGGTTATAGTTTTCCCCACCTTCTAAATTGCCATAAAACCTCAGGTTCCCCAAATGTGTGTGCACCACTGACTCAATATCGGACAGGAAATGTTTATATCCTTTTTTGTTAACTGAAAACCGATGTTTTAGTGCTACTTTGGCACGACTTATTGATTATAAAGTATCCGGCATTCGATACTGTGTGTGTATGGGTAAATTAAAAAGTACGTAAGGCTAAAAACAACTGGAATAAAATTCAAATCAATATCACCTACGTTATTTTCGCTCGTTTCATTTTGAAGCTTATAAGTAAATTAAAATAAAAATTAATTTACTATTTCTAATTTGTTGAAGCAAATCGTAAGTTAATAAATAGAATGGGCCTGATGATTTTGTTTATATGTGAAGGTCTGAGAATGCTTTGTAACTCTTTCTAATTCTCGATAATACGTGAGCACACATATATAGCTTAATTAAACATACATATATCATGTTTATTACTATGTTGCATCACACAAATTTTACACCTATTTTTTTATGGTGGAAAACCGTAGTTGGTTAGTTAGTTGGACGACATATTTCCACAGTGGTGATTCAGCCCATGTTCTGAATAATACAAAAGAATGAAAAAATTGAAAACTGTTTTGAGAACTGTTTACTCAACTCAACTTATATTTTTTCTACTTATTCTGGCGAATCACATCTATTATGGAAGTTATGGAAAATACATCATACCAACACTGAGAAGTATATTTAATTTTGAAAACATAGTGATATATTGAAAACTTAGTGAACATAGTGGTATTTAATTTTGAAAACGTGTTTTATCCTAGTTTTTAAAGTTGCATTTTCCTGTGGGTGGTAGTGGGATTTTATATAATAAAAATATTAGGCATATTGTGAAAAAAATAAATTTTGGAAATGGTTGGCTTTTTCGTATTCACCGATCACATTTTACGAAAAAATGTAAGAAAAATATATAATTTGTAAAAACTATAAAAACATGAACAATCAGAAACACTAGTGACGAATTTGTCAAGAATGAATAAAATGAATTTACCCACCAAAATGCTCGTGGAAACGCACATAGAGTAGGGTTCCATACTTGTCTATGTATAAACAGTATGTACAGGAAGGAAACTTTGTCACTTCAAACACCTGTCCCGTTAATCATGTGTAATCCGACAATGTGTTTTTTTGTCAACTAGTCGCCTAGTTTATAAAATAATTAAAGCTTAAATTTTGTATGAAATCATAATTATGTTTAAATTGACACCCTATAATCTTTACACTAAATATCAGTTTGGCAACGTGGCATGCCTATTGACAACTTTGCAAACTGTCAAATGTCAAAATGAAATGTCACTTATCCGTTTCAAAAAGCCAAGTTTTTTAAACACGCGTATACAGTAATTAAAATACAAATAATTTTGTTAAAATACATTCTGTATTTAGTATTAACACATACCTAAATTTTATATTTTATTTCCGTGTTAAGTGCCTTCTCTGTACTTCACCGTATCGCACTTTCGCAACCGACGACAATAATTTTGACCTAAATTATCTACTTAAAATGAGTTAGCACATTTTGTTCCATGTTTATCGATATTATTGGAGAAGTATCACATGATATCACTGAAATGACAGAATATTGAATTGATCGTAACAAGACTTGGTTGTCCGTAAAAAGACTATGTTGGTGATTGTGATAACGTTGAACGTACATTATTAGGGATATTATAATGACATTTAGCATACTAATGCTATGTTCCATCTGCACTAAAAAACGGCATATTCGTAATTTCACTCACTCGATATCACAAATAACAAATCGAACAGAATAAAATCGCATTAAACCAACAACTGTTATGTCAAACTAAACTTTAAAAAATATTCTAACCAGAAGAAATGGGGGTTGCCATATTAAATAATAAATAATCCATAAAGATTCAATTTGAAATAAGCAATTAAAATTAATATTATTTTATTAATAAGAAGCGAATAATAACTTGTCTAAACGACAAGTGAAAAAATATCGTATTAATAGTTATTCCGACATGTTTATTTTCAAAATCGATAATAATATTTTTATAACCTTTATATTTGAGGGAATAATGAATGGATGTTAAAGATTTTTAAATGGCAATAATTGATAATCCCATTTAAAAATCTATGATAATGATTTGATTGAAATTTGATTTACGAAATGTAAACGAAATTTGCCTTAAAATTAATTTTGTTATCCTTTTCTTTTTTTATTCTTTTTACGGCAAAATTATGCAAATGAAAGGAATAGTTAGAGAAGTCAAATTCACTATCGATCGCTAAGTAGAGTAATCATGCAATATTGCCACATTTCTTACGTTTATCGAAATATTAGATATAGGTTGATGCATTTTCATGTTAATGACTTATAATTTTTAAATATGGAAAAAAAAGTTGTATAGTTTAAAAAAAAATAGGTGTATTGCAATCTACTCATGTAGTACTATTACATATTAAAGTTCCAAAGTTTCCTAACTTTATATAGTGTTTATATATATTCAAATTGTTGATACACGTCAACCTAAATAGTAGTATTTAAATTTTTTTATGAAATGCTAGAACCTAGAACTTTTTAATGTTTTGCAAAGCCACGGTTAAAAAATTAGTGGAAGGTAGAGGGGGAGGGGACACATTATACATTAATTGAAGCTAATATAACTTTCCCAAACAGAAGAAATTAATTAATTAGAAATCAGAATTTCAAGAAATTAATTAATGAATTAAGAAGAACCATTTTATGAAATTAAGAATGTATATATAGCAAAGATGAACTTTGGTTTTTATTGTGAGAAATATTTGAAGTCTATTTAGTTGATTTAATGGATTCGTATAGTCAATAAAAACAATTACGTTTTTGATAGATCAGGATAATAACTCCACCAAAGTAGCGTCACGTGTAAATTATAATATAAATGGGAAAATCGAACGCTTGTTAATCATAATTCAGTGACGACGATGGTGTTGCTTGGAAAACATTAATTGTATATAGTTGTTATAAGTATACGTGTATGTATAGTTAGCGGAAGCACGTGTTTTCCGGTTGACTTCCTTAATGCTGACTCACAGATATTGAAAGCCCATTATCAACTCATGCTTGATTGCAATATTATTTCACCATTTTTTGAAACATGCGCGAAACCAAAAATAACCTCTATATATATATATATATATATATATATATATATATATATATATGATACAAAAAACAAAACATATACAACTATGAAGAATGATATGGCGATTAATTTGTTCTAGAAGGCTGGTCACGTTCCTGGGGCTGGAAAACTGTCAAAATAACCTTTGTTACTGAGAAAAGATGTTTGTTGCCATTTTCACGCAGAAATATTGGTAACAGATATTTTTTGTTCCAACAGATACTTTATTTATTACAAGAGACATTATCCATAAAAGTACATGCCGTTAGATCCATTCATAATTTGGTGATATATATAAATATACATATATATACGTGTGTTAAACTGTTGTAGACCTCTTCAGTACACAAAATTGCAGATCAATTATTTCAGTTTTTAAGTATTTGTACAACAACAAATTATCCAATTTATTTCCACTTTAATATATAGATAAAGATATAAAATTTAAAATGTACCAATGAAGCAACAAAGAACGGGGCAAGTTATTTCTTCAATACATTGTAAAAACATTGTTATGTCGAGTAAATGAAATGTGAGCCATTTACGTGACACTGGACACTAGTCAGCTCGAAGTATCCGAGTCCCGACTTGCAAGTACGCCGCTGGGTGGCATAAATTTAAATATTGAAACTGTCGTAATATCGTGTTGCCATTATATATACCGATGTTTTACTGGTGGTCGTCTGATATATTGTAAATGGTTTGTGCCGAAAGCGAAAATTCATTGTAGTTAGGATTTGTGAAGGGAAACTTCGTTACTCATAAAAAAAGCAAACATATAAAGTAAAACATAATATAGGACAATAAACAAAAACAATGACCGAAACAAATGCAACGTTCATAGAACATAAACCGAACATTATCTTTTATACATATTGTATTTGTTTCGGTCCTTGTTATAGTAGGTATATATGTAAGATATTGAATATATTTGGCGTTAATTTTGTAGAAATTCATTACTCACAATTAAATGAAACTACGTGATGTAGTATTATTTCTACTTTCTTTGAGTTCTTTACCACGACCTAGGTTTCGTTGTGTTACAACATTTTCTTTGCTAATAGCCCATTTGATACAACGAAACCTAGGTCGTGGTAAAGAACTCAAAGAAAGTAGAAATAATACTACATCACGTAGTTTCATTTAATTGTATATATATAAGTATAAAAATACCATATTATCGTGACTGAACCGTGATTCAGGATCTTCCAAAGCTGTTTATCGAACAGATCCAAAAAAACCAACACGGATGGGATCCAAAAAATCCAACCGATGCAACATTTTAAATAAATTTCAGTGCCAGGCTGATTTTCTTGTCATTTGCAAGCCTGTCTATTTTTCTCGTGTGCATTTGATCATGTTCATAATGAAAATTGGAGAAAACCTGTGGACAGGTTTCGTATATTTTGATTAAAAAACCAATAACGTTGTAATTTACTTCTTTTGAAGGCTAATTGACTGGATTGATTTCCAGTTTACTATAAACTAGAACGTTAAATGAAATCTTAATACAAATTGATTTCTTAAAAACAAATTGTTTCACTTCGGATAGGGGCTATCTTTGCAGAGTGTTTTGTATCTCGCAATCTCAGCAAGCAGTTAAAGAATAAGTGAAGCTTTAATGCATTTTTATTATAATCTGTGTAGCTGCAACGTCAAATTACATGAAATTGCCAGAATCGTTTAAAGGGTATCAACGATTAAGATTTTTTAATATCAATGGAACTGATTAAACTTTGAGTTGCAATTTAAAATTTGAACAATATTTGATAACACATTTTCACTCGAGAATATCTTTCAGTCTTTGAAATCTACGCCGGGCGTGGGGAGACAATCGCGCCTAAACGAGCGACAATTGCTATCGAAGTAATTTCAAACTTCAATAACTCGGCCAAACACAGATTAATGCCTCATCTTGTGGGTTTCCTATTATAAAGGAAGTATGAAATTTGCGACAGTAGTGCTTCGACATTCGTAAGGGCTAGACGCCGCTAGCTGCGCATGCACAGGGCAAACCACACTATTCGGGCAATAGCTTTGACATTTGCGAAAGGTATTCTGTGTCCAACTTCTCATACCATTTCAAAAAATGTGTACGACTTTTTGCACGAAGCGTCTAATGAACGAAGCGTGTCTCTCCAGCTCCATCCTTTGTAGAAAAAGTCCTTTTAGGAAACTATTAAATTGACCAAAAATATATGTTATTGCATATAGTTTTTCCTCTATCATTGCATTGAGTACTTGTGTTTAATCACTGTTTTTAAAATCAACGTTAGTTCGATAAATTTAATCCATACGTATACATAATTTTTTTTCTGTTCTTTTTGAATTGGTAATATCCTAAAAGTTTGATATTAGTAAACTACTTAATTGTTTTATTAATTTTAGTTTCTTTTTTAAACAAACTGATAACTCGTGCCCATACTTCATGTACGAACTTATTAGAGTCGTCTACCTCGAATTGAATTTACCATCTGTGTTTGGATATACATTTGTACTTATCTCATGTCTGTAGACACGTGTATTCAACTCGAATTGTGATCATAATTTTCAGATTGTGTTTTTCTTTGAAATTAAAGCAAGATTGGAAGTTATTTTTAAGACATATATGTTAATTATTATATTTTTTTAAACGTCATTTATAGGATATGTATGATACAAACGTAATATATGATTAATTGATAATTAATGAAATGTACTTAATTTTATTTTTCAGTAAGTCGTGTACTTGTTTACTATACAATGTTCAGCTCCCAGATAAATTAAGTTTATTCATTATGTTAATTCATGAGGTTTAATATGTTTTAGCCATCTCAATTCGTAGGTAATGTACAGAGTTATTGTATACAGGACACGATTTGTTGAGGTTAATATCCATACAATTATTGGAATAAAAAAAAACAATTATCATAAGGCCTGTTAAATGTACCGTTATTTTTGATATGTTATGAAAAACGATTAAACGCACTGCCGTGAAGTCGCTGCACCGGGAGCGCTGCGTTAATTGCCCTCACCGACGAGGCAGATGAGGCGTTGTTTAGTGCGGCGTGACCGGCGTACGAGAGGCGACGGCGGATTGGCGGCCGTCGAACCTGCGAATTACTTTAGGGCCTCATTGTGTTTGCGTCGGCCACGATTGCGCATTCGCGAGGCGTGTCGCGATGCGCGACCGAGATGGGATGAGTCTGTAATTGCGATTCGAATTGAGAATTCGCCTGGGAAAGTTGAGAGAAGGTTGGAGTACGCTTCTTTATACCGAGACTGGCGTTCGAATTTCTAATAAAAAGTATTGTATTTTTTATATTTTTACGGTCTACGTACATTAAAAGGAAAAACACGGAGCCCTTATTAGATTAACACAGCACATTGCCCATCTGCCTGTAAATTTATATAGAAAATATAATAACAATTTGATATAGAAACTTGAATTTTGCAAAAATTATACGCATCTATATATTAATACGTGAAGAGAAAACTTTGTACCCCTTTTTAATTATATTGCGCACATGGAGAAGTGTGAGATTTGGTATAGTTAAAGTTTATATGGGGAAGGGGTGCCGAAAGCTATATTTAGTTATATATTTATATATAATATTAGCTCTATATTATGCTTATATATTAGCTATATATTTATGTATAATATATGTTATAAATACGTTAAATTATATATTGCAAATAAATTAAAAGGTTCATTGTTTACGTTCGCACTGTCAATGCAAACACATAATAGTCTGTGGTCAAACAATCGCACAGAGTAGAGATTGTCGCTAAAGAATATTAAAACGTCAGATGGGTGAATGAATTTCACGTAAACGAATAATGTTAAAACTTAAAAATTTAATGAATTACAGTCGAATTTCGAACACTGGGCGAACACTTGTTTACATAAATCTATGAAAGAGTAATATAGAAATTTTAATTTTTATGTGAAAGACAGATGAAGAAGAACTCGAAGTACAGTTTGTTTTTAAAGTTCGATGTATAAGATTGTCAAAATTATTTTTTTCTGAATTCCATATGAGATGGTTCTAGAGATACTGCTAAATATGTTTACGTTAACATGTTATAACGAAGACCACAAAGATATTGTAATCCAGGTTTTTATGAGCCAAGAATTGATCATGTAAGATTTGGATGGATTAGTTTTTAATGGAATAAAATTGGAAATTTTTATAAACTCTTATTCCAATATACATGTAATTCCAATATCTTGTGTAATGATTCAAACGTTTTATTATTTATATCTGTAAATAACATATTATTTCAGGGACTTTGTTCCTTATGTACAACTTGTTTGCATAATAGGGTAATAAGATGTAAAAAAATACTGTTCAATTAAAAACAATGATAGGGATAGATTTGGAGATATCTGCCTGTCTCAGCCGCTCTCGTAGATAGCAGTGAGCATTATTAAAAGTGACATAGCTATTCAGTTTTTCCGTTCATGTCTAAGCACAACGTTTAAATCTTTATTACTCAGTCAGTTTTTTAAAAATAATAAAGAAAACAATCATGTACCCCGTTGCGCAATAAAGACAAAGTTTAATTTCATCTCTTAAGGGCGATATAACTGCCATGATAGGTCTGTCTGCATGCCGCTGCCTGCATGTAATATTCGCGATCACAGGATATTCTTAGATTTAGTTTAAGATATATTATTAACTAGGAAGCAAATGTAAAATAAATTTTCACATTTATAATATGATATTTAAGAATCCATCTCATCCAGATGAAAAGCTGATCATAAAGACGTAGGTAATATGCAAAATGTCATGGAAACTGCGTAGTTGAGACATGATTGAACGACAGGCAAGTATTCAAACTAATTTTCGTATATATAATTATTAGTTTTTTTTTCATTTTTATATCATTATTATTGTAATTTTCAACAATATTTGGAAGGATCATTTTCTTTTAGCTTGGTCTAGAATTTGTAAGTCCTAATATTGTAAGCGAATCTTACAAGTCACTTTTCACTCACTTTTAATTGTTGTGTGGATTTGAAACTTATGCAAAGTTATGATTCTAATGTCAACACAATAATACGGTATCCTCGAGCTGATACGATGATGGAGGAAACCCATTGATTTATCTCAACGAACCATTTGGTTACGCATTGTAACCAGGAGGGTTTGATTAGGATCATAGCTATACGAACCAGTTACTGCAATAGCAAAGTCACATGCTGGTATGACAAATGAGTGTAGGGAAATGAAGGAAAAAAGAAGTTTATTGTCTATAGGCTTACGGGAAGCACGAGGCTATTTCTCTATCTTCCTTTGCATATCTTTTGCTATACCTTCATGGTTGAAGATCATTATCACTGTTGAACAGCACTCGAAATCGAACAATTGCTTTAATAGATTTCTGTCTATGGCTTTTTTCATCATTATATATACTAAATTGCTCATATTATCGTTTCAAAGATCGCCTCTCAATGCTCTTGTCCTCTGTACATCTAGCTACGCTTAGTTTTATTTTAGTCAAGATTGTAGGTGTACGGTATGATAGGAAATATTAATATAGATACATGAAAAGGTAGTTCAACTGCTGTTTAAACTTTGCTACATTTCAAGTTAATGATAGCAATTTTTACTACTATGTTATAAATTATATTCTACTACACTGTACTTAACGTCTTTCAAATTTAATCTTAACTCAACCTGTCAGGTCAGGCACTCTTATTATCTCTGCTTGACCAAGTTATTTACTTGCGGGGTTCTATCTCATTGATTATGGCTATTAACTAGAACACCTTCAAATGGATGTAATTTTTTACATTTTCGGTCTTAAAAAATTTGACCATTTTTTAACATTATATTATTTTTTCGACACTTTTAACAGCTCGCAGTATTGTCTTATTTTAAACAAAGATTTATTTATCTCGTTGTTTGTGGTCATAGGTGGCCCTTTAAAAAAGGATTTAATATTTTTTCCAAAATTCCACAAAAAGTAATTATCCGTCTGAGCTACAACACTTTGGAATTAATTGCATCTTTTCATTAGATAATCGTCTTGGATTAATGTTTCTGAAATTCTTACTTATTATTAAAAAAAATGCCCTACTTATCTTAATTCGTGACGACTTATGGAGGGAAATGGGGTAAAAAACAGTATTTTTTTTATCCTTGTTTCAACCGTTTTTAAACCTTTTTTCAATCGGGTTTTATTTTCATTATTAATTTCTTCCTTTCGAACTGTAGTCCCAAAAATCTAGGTTTTCCCATTTCAGGCAACGCAAATAATTAGTTTTTCCATTAATCCGTTGTCAATTCATAACGAATGTTGTGTGGCTTGAAATTGATTGGTTTAAAAGTATGTACGAGTATGTGTATAATTTTACTTGAGTATATATGTATGTGGATATATGCATGCACATACTTGTTTTTGGGTTTATTAAATTCTAAATTTATGAATGCACATACTTGTTTTTGGGTTTATTAAATTCTAAATTTATGAATGCACATACTTGTTTTTGGGTTTATTAAATTCTTAAATTTATGAATGCACATACTTGTTATTGGGTTTATTAAATTCTTAAATTTATGAATGCACATACTTGTTTTTGGATTTATTAAATTCTTAAATTTATGAATAAGTAGTCATTGAATAAAAGTAAATATAATAAATTAAGGACAGTTGGTAAGTATAGAAAGACACTCAAATGATGAGACTCCGTGTAGGTAGACGTACACAAATATTTATTAATACGTCATTCGTAAGCATAACGAGTGATACAAAATGGCTTGTAACGCAACATTTCAATTGCGGCTCATTTGTACTTGACCAGGTTCGAGTTCGTACACCTCGAACAGCCGGGCGTTATTATTACACGCGTGCATAAACAAATAAAACGAAAAGGCCCTCCGCGGACGGCGTGCGGCCCATTTTCGATTACACATTCGAGATTTATGCGGACTCGTCCCCGGCGCGCCGGGATCGCTATCTCGCTCCGATGTTTATTTATAGGCGACCCGGCGCCATTGTTAAGGCTAGGGGTGGGGAAAAACGTTCTGAGGGGCTCAATCTGCCCCGCGTCTGTTGACTTTGATATGACTATTTGTTAAAGCCTTGTCCATAATCGCAAGTATATTTTTAGAAAATAGAAAGATTATGTTTATTACCATAACATTTAACCATTTTTTAGGTTTCTCTATTACACAAGATCGTACGGGTCATAAATCAAGAAAGGGAAGCCGGAATGATAGGTACCTTATATTCTTAAATGAAGGAATGGAAAATCCATGATGTAGCATAGGTAACGTTTTAGTATTGCTTAGCATACTTAGACCTCAACAATTATGCTGTTCACCAAGTGCAAAAATTTTAAAGGAGCATGTTTGTTTAAGCATACTTATACCGCAACAATAATACAATCCACCAAGGCCAAGAATTTTAAAGGAGCATGTTTGTACAAGCATACTTATACCGCAACAATTATACAATCCACCAAGTCCAAGAATTTTAAAGGAGCATGTTTGTACAAGTATACTTATACCGCAACAATTATACAATCCACCAAGTGTAAGAATTTTAAAGGAGCATGTTTGTACAAGCATACTTATACCGCAACAATAATACAATCCACCAAGTGCAAGAATTTTAAAGGAGCATGTTTGTACAAGCATACTTATACCACAATTATACAATCCACGAAGTGTAAGAATTTTAAACGAGCATGTTTGTACAAGCATACTTATACGGCAACAATTATACAATCCACCAAGTGTAAGAATTTTAAAGGAGCATGTTTGTTCAAGCATACTTATACCGCAACAATTATACAATCCACCAAGTGTAAGAATTTTAAAGGAGCATGTTTGTTCAAGCATACTTATACCGCAACAATTATACAGTTTATAAAGTGAAAAATGTTAAAGGAGCATGTTTGTTTAGGCATATTAAAGAAACTAAGTACATGTTAAAGATACTTTCCAAAGAATGAAAATGCGGTATAGCTACATTTTGCTAAGTACAAATTTTGGAAAATATAAAAGGCGCTGACCAAAAACGAGATACAAGTAAGTGTGAGTATTATCAAGAATGTTTTTGCAAGGAGATGTACTCTACTCAATACATTTTTTTAAACAAATGTATCTACAAAAACTACTCTTAACTTTATGTAATCTGACGAATGTCATCTTACATAGATTAAGAAAAAGCGTACATGGTATTTAACCGCATATGCAGATGTAATTGCTGTGGCATTTTTTTACCAAGTAAATATTTATCTGCTTGTTCGTTTTCAATAGTGAAAATCTAGCAAGAAGTATAGTTAAAACTGCTCAGACATGGTTTAGATTGGATAACATCTATATAATTCAGGCCGTTAGTAATGGCAAATCCGCTGTCAGTGCAGCGCGTGGAATACCAGTAACTATATATTGTGTCTATAGATTAGCCCTCATGCTAAGACAGAATAGAAAGTAGGGCCAGACTATGAAGGTAAAACTTTTTAAGAAACTCGTTTTCACTCTGAAGCAGCTGTCTCTTTTTATTTGCAGTAACTTAAAATCGCTTTTCGCAAATCGGGCTGGAAGCTTTGAGTAAAGTGTCAGGCTATAACTGATGATCTAATGGCGCATTAAATAACATTTTCGTGTATATAGTGTTATTTCCTATTACGGAGTTGAATTTTAAAACAAAATTTATGTTTGACTGGGACCTTGAATTTATATACAGGCCTTGATATGACCAAGAGAATAATTGACTCAAATATGAAAAGATTTAATAATAGACGATTGTTAAATAGTTACGTATAAGGGTTCTGTCCCTCCCTTTGCTTTATCATCATTGGTCGTTTCGGAGAAGGGCAGCGATAGTCGAGCAAGCAATAAAGGCTTACGATTGAAACTTGCAGCCAGAAGGTGTTATAAGAATTTCGTTTTGTAGACTCTTATTAAATCTTTTTCAATTTGAATATCCTTGAAGTAGTTCTCAGTGTGTTTATGTACGTAAGTATAAACAGAGCCGCTGTTAAAAGCATATACGTTATGGAATATAGATTTCCATAATCCACGACGTTAAGTTAACTGTCGTTAAACGTAATCCCTTTTAAGCTGGCTATTATATTTGTCCAACCCTGGTTTAGGCTCAGTGCTTTGCTCTTATATAATGATAAAAGTCGCGAGTGCGCTCGCTTATATAACGCGAGGTGCGCGTCGTGCGTCGTTGCTAACCCGGTTTATTGTGCTGCCGACTCGCGGCCGCCGCTTTTGTTTTGTTTCTCGGTCGGATGCTGGGGATGCCTGCGTGCGGTGGGGGGGAGGGGGGTGCGGTTGTCGGTTCGCATTTATGATAGGTGACGAGAGTGTTGAACTTTTGATTGAGGTTCCATAGTTGAGACGTTACAAGTTATTTTCTTAAGAAATGTATGTACATGCAGAGTCTATAAAAATGGTTTGTTTTTTTTTTGGGAAGATAGTCTACATTGCAGAATTAAGACTTTGATGCTTGCCTGTAAGACTAAGATTTTTTATTACTATATTTTGTCATCAGATGATTTCGTTCCTGATGGCTTTCACGTGGAATCAACTTGGCGTTATTGATGAATTGAGAAGGAAATAATTAGCGTTATTGTGTTTCATACTGCACCGCAAAGTTTTACATAGAATACGTGTTAGTTCTTTACTTCTTATTAGTTCTTGTACTTCTAAATAGCGGATCAATACGCACAACTGGCCACAGTTTTCATCTCTTTTCCGGAAGCTCAATTAGGTCCTGCAGGCTTATATGGTTTTTTCTCAATTTGGGAAGATTTTTTCTGACTTGCTATTAGCGTAGACATCGGTAGGCTTACCGGGCTTTTACGCGACTAGCTGAACATTATGAAATTTCGTTGAAAATAATTTTTCACTTTCTTTCTACAGTTTGTCACTAATACCTATATATAAAAGGGATAGATTTCAGTTTGAGAAATTAAAGAACTCTCAAATCCTTGTCATATATCATGTCGCCGTTTATTTTAGTGGCGGCACCTTTGACTCTTTCGTTACGCCATCAAGTGTCGTTAAAATTATTAGATATATTAGAATTATTTAGATAGTCATTAATATTTTATTTTTTTAGCTATTGACCCTTATTCTCACAGCCTTAGAATTTCACTACAATTTTTTTTATTCATAAAGTCATATTTTGCTTCTTCCTTTCGCAAAGCAGCGATAAAAATAATAATAAAAATCGAACATGATAAAAATACCTAATTGATCATTCAAACTGTGTAATCTCCCCACCAGTAAATACTTCCATCTAAATTTAAAAGAATAAAAGTTAACTAAAGTCTGGTAGACACTTTTTTAGGATATCGACTTTTCTATTAGACCGTAGTATAGTCATATTCTTCTTTAGCAACAAGCAATCGAATTATTTAATAGGAACGTAATATGAATGTGTTGTCAAATATTTAACACTAGTGGTGCGAAAATTGTTTCGGAACTTTTTAAGTCTTATTTTAATAACATGTCTTATACTACGTTAAGGAATTCATGTTGAAATGTAAAGTAAAAAATGTCATTGTCAGTTTGCCGTTAGCAGATGCAACGTGTTTTTTTTTCTTATTTCCTTTAATATTTTAAAAGATCATATTCTTCGTCAGCAAAAAGCAATCGAATTATTTAATATGAACGTGTGTTGTCAAATATTTAACACTAGTGGTGCGAAAATTGTTTCGGAACTTTTTCAGTCTTATTTTAATAACATTTCTTATCCTACGTTAAGGGATTTATGTTGAAATGCAAAGTAAAAAAATGTCATTGTCAGTTTACCGTTTTCAGATGCGACGTGTTTTTTTTTCTTATTTCCTTTAATATTTTACAAGATCATATTCTTCTTCAGCAAAAAGCAATCGAATTATTTAATATGAACGTGTGTTGTCAAATATTTAACACTAGTGGTGCGAAAATTGTTTCGGAACTTTTTAAGTCTTATTTTAATAACATTTCTTATCCTACGTTAAGGAATTTATGTTGAAATGTAAAGTAAAAAATGTCATTGTCAGTTTGCCGTTAGCAGATGCAACGTGTTTTTTTTTCTTATTTCCTTTAATATTTTAAAAGATCATATTCTTCGTCAGCAAAAAGCAATCGAATTATTTAATATGAACGTGTGTTGTCAAATATTTAACACTAGTGGTGCGAAAATTGTTTCGGAACTTTTTCAGTCTTATTTTAATAACATTTCTTATCCTACGTTAAGGGATTTATGTTGAAATGCAAAGTAAAAAAATGTCATTGTCAGTTTACCGTTTTCAGATGCGACGTGTTTTTTTTTCTTATTTCCTTTAATATTTTACAAGATCATATTCTTCGTCAGCAAAAAGCAATCGAATTATTTAATATGAACGTGTGTTGTCAAATATTTAACACTAGTGGTGCGAAAATTGTTTCGGAACTTTTTAAGTCTTATTTTAATAACATTTCTTATCCTACGTTAAGGAATTTATGTTGAAATGTAAAGTAAAAAATGTCATTGTCAGTTTGCCGTTAGCAGATGCAACGTGTTTTTTTTTCTTATTTCCTTTAATATTTTAAAAGATCATATTCTTCGTCAGCAAAAAGCAATCGAATTATTTAATATGAACGTGTGTTGTCAAATATTTAACACTAGTGGTGCGAAAATTGTTTCGGAACTTTTTCAGTCTTATTTTAATAACATTTCTTATCCTACGTTAAGGGATTTATGTTGAAATGCAAAGTAAAAAAATGTCATTGTCAGTTTACCGTTTTCAGATGCGACGTGTTTTTTTTTCTTATTTCCTTTAATATTTTACAAGATCATATTCTTCGTCAGCAAAAAGCAATCGAATTATTTAATATGAACGTGTGTTGTCAAATATTTAACACTAGTGGTGCGAAAATTGTTTCGGAACTTTTTAAGTCTTATTTTAATAACATTTCTTATCCTACGTTAAGGAATTTATGTTGAAATGTAAAGTAAAAAATGTCATTGTCAGTTTGTCATTGGCAAATGCAATGTTTTAAATTAAATATGAAAACACGCTTTCACGGCGTGGCAAGATATTTTTTTTATTTGTGTATTTTTTGCTAAAGAAGCTTTTGCTTTTTAAAAAATTGGTTATTTTTCTAATGCTAGTAGCATTAGAAAAATAACCAAATTTTTTTTCCTACCTTGTTCCAAGATGCGAAAAAGTTGTTGATGGTTGATATATTTCAATTGAATATAAAAAATCGGTATTATTCATTTCTAGTCGTATCTGTTTTTGCATTATAACGAAATGTTAGGTTCTTAACCGCATATCCTAAATATTTGAATCGATCTTAAGTGTTGGAGTCTAAGAACTCTGGACTATCTGTAGACTGAGTAATAAAAGATGTTTTCGTGATTAATTCTTAAATATACATTGGAAGGGGTTTGACTATCCAAGCGAATGTAGAGTCGATATAGATTCAAAATCTCGTGATGATGTCATCACCGTGATATCATCAAAGGATTTTCTTAGTATCTCAAATTGTAATATTTATGTAGGCGTTGAGAAATTCTTATATGTAAATGATTAACTTTAAATATACATTAATAGACAATAAACACAATAATATACTACTCTCAAAAATGTGGATGGAATATTGGACATTTTAATAAAAGAAAAATACATTTTAAATTTAATAAAGCTTTATTTTAATTATCACACTTGTTATTGCTCAATATTATCATACAACAATTTCAGTTTCCCTTACGATTCTGGATATCTGGAAAAAATTGTTTTTAAATTGAAGTATCGGTGTATTAATACATTTAACATAATAAAAGTCTATTTGTTATTTTAGCAAATGTGTATTGAGTTTAAAAAATGACTTCTTTTATTAATGTATATATGTCGCAAATGGGCGGCCTTCTCGCCGTTGCACGCGCGGATTTACTTACTGGAGACGCCATCGGTAATATGTTACGGGATACGGACGTGGCCTGGTCTATGTCGCTCTCGCTCGTTCTATTTATACATGCGTGAATAAGAGAAAAACTGACAGAAGAATTATTTGAATTTCGAATTATTTGTATTTCGTATAGAGAAGTGATAAAAAGTATCACTTTCGCTGCTAACAGTGGAAATTGCTTCGTGTTTTCCATTAGAGGAGTTTTGTAGCTCCATGATTAATGTTAATTTAAATTAAAAATGTATTGAGTTTTCTAATAAATGGAATTTATTCCTCTTCTATGACAACTGGAAGTTTTATATAATTTTACTTTTGTGGAAATCGTATTACCAAATGTATTATGTAATTAGTAGACTAGTTTTCCATTAATATTATTTTTAGGTCATTAATATAATTTTTTCGGCCAGATTATAATTTTTTTTCAACGAACGAGCGTCTGAGGAAAATGTTACAAAATACAATGAGAAGATTTGAATGACGAAGACCTGCAGAACTCAGATTTTTTTAAAATCTAAATAAGTAATTTAAATAAATATTTTACTAAGGTTGATATCTGCGTCGTTCAATTCTGAAATTCTAAATTTAAATACGTACGTATATATTCCGTAGATGTAAGCGGATGCAATGAAGGCCATAAATACAGCCTTGCACATACGCCAAAAATAATCGATGACTGTTAATCCCGAAGAGTCCGATCGCAAAAAGCTCTTGTGCATCAACATGTGTTGATTACTGAGCTCGCTGTAGAATCTCAATACGTGCTTCCTCGAAGCGGCTGCACGCAAGAATATTCGCACGCCGCCCGCTCGTGATTAAGCGCGGCGCCCGTCCCGTTCCGCGAATCGCGCCTCGACGAACGTCCGTCATTCGGTGGGAGTCTCCGGTGCAGCGCCGGCACTGGTGCCTATAAATCTGTTCAGTCGTAATGCCTCTTGGGATTTCGGCACCCGCAACGAAGGACAAGCACACACGAATAACTCACTTCTTGCAACTTTAGAGGAGAGCGTGACAACGTTCCAAAACATAAAAGAAATGCTAACTTTTTACATTTATTTATTAATTCAGGGGATTTCCATAAACAATGGTCAGATGCTGGTTAGGGCGCTAGTATACATCTGTACGGTTGCACCGTGTCTCATGATATTGGCACACGCAAGAAAGGATACTATAAGAGTAACTCCCTTCTTGTAATTTTAAAGGAGAACGTGACAACCTTCCAAACCATAAAGCAAATATTGATTTTTTCATTTGTTTGTTTCTTTACGCGACTTCTATAAACCATGATCAGATGCTGCTGGTCAGCATCTGACCATAGTTTGTGTGGTCATATTGGCACCCGCAAGATAGGACACCATAAGAGTAACACCCTTCTTGTAAATTTAGAGGAGAGCGTGAGGACATTCCAGAAGGTAAAAAGATACTGAATTTTTTCATTCAAGTATTTCTATAGGGGACTACCATAAGCCAAAGTAAAATGCTAGTTAAAGCGTTAGTACACATCTGTATAGTTGTAACGTCTCTCGTAATATCGGCACCCGTAAGAAGGACATTGTACGAGTAACTCACATCTTGCAATTTTAGAGAAGAGCGTGATAATGTTGCAAAATATAAAGCAAATACTGATTTTTTCATTCGATTGCTTCTTTAGGGGACTTCCATAAACCATGGTTTGACACTAGTTATGGCATTTGTAAGTTTAGCAAATGACTGTGCTGGTTTACGTGAAGGGTAAAGCAGGGGATACGTGTTTGCTCTACGTAATTTCACACTTTCATTTAAGAGATATTTAATTAGAAAAAAATTAAAATAATTATTGCCTTACTTTTTTGTACAATAATTTGAAATAATTTTAACAATATAGTGATTAGCTCAGTAACAGAACATAATGTAACTATCCTCTTGAAAGAAAAGAAAAAAACTATGTGCAAGGGCATGGTGGGCTCGCGGTCTAAGCCATAGCAGACTAGATGGGAGATCAAAAATGACATAGACTGGTCTATGTGATTTCTACAAGTCCCATTATTAAAAACTTACAATGATTAGACTGTTTTGTAGGGAAATTGATGAACAATTAATATGATTGTAACTCGAAACCGACAAAAAGTAAGTCACAATGTTTTTTCCTTGGGAGCGTCGATACTTATGGCGAAAGCGTCGAACAGATAATACTGTTATACTTTTTGATAAAGCGGGATGGATCTTTCTTCCAATCCTCAGTAAAATATAGAAGATGTATATTATGGCATAACACAATTATGATACTCTATAAAGACATCTCATTTATTCTCTAAATGTGGTCCCCAAAAGTCGAAATTATTTGTCTCATGTTTCATGCGACCGTCACTTTTACATATGTGCATTCGTTGATTCTATCTCTTGCATCATAGTTCGCGCATAGCGCTAATTGGGTCATATTTTTTGTTAGTTTTATGTGGGTTTCACTTGTCTATTTGTGTGTTTGTGTACTCATCACCTTAAAAATCCAATTCGGATGAAAACTTTAAGAAATATAGGAATCAATTGAAGTAAAATTTTGTTTCTATTTTAATCGCAAAGTATTCACCCTAATAGAAGATATGCGAATTAATATTTTCAATCATTTATTTAAATTACGTTAATGCAAAAAACAAAAATTACTTAGCTGTTCGACACGTAATAATTGAAAAAATGTGTAGTGTGCCTATTTACATCAATAGATGGCGCCAAGTGTATTTTAGATCACGCAATGAAGTTTTTCACTTAAACATGCACTGGTGAATTGGGCCTTGCTTAACGTGAAATATGGAAGTATACTTATAACAAGAGGTAAAACTGAAACGACCGCAGAACAAAATAATTGAAACGCACGAAACACGTACAAAGCCTGTTGAATTCTTATAGTTATATACCCTAGGACACTCTGAATCAAGCCGAATTAAGGATACATCATTTGTTAAAATCAATTTAATAGTTTTGTCTGTACGAGGGAACAAACTTCTAGTGAAATTCATAACCCTTTCTGCCATAGTCAAATAAAAAGCAGCATCGGCACGTTTTTCGGTCGTTTGCGCTTACGAAGTTGCCAGGGGACAGCTAGTTTACAATAAATTTATAAATTAATCTTAAATAAGCTCTTTAGTTAGTATTTCAGCGGTGGCTCTTATGTTGCGATATAGTTATAATAATGTTTATATATATATATATATATATATATATATATATATATATATATATAATTTAATTATATAAAACTGCATTTTTAAGGCTTATTCGAGTGTTTATATCGATTTACTTATTTTATGCACCTATACGTTTCAATTACGATAACACGACTAAGTTTATTATAAATGCAATGATTAATAAATGTAATGACATTACATTGCGTAACGATGACTCATTGCACGAAGTTTATTCTCATTCATCATAAAAATCACACTCTCGTGCAACCGCGATCAGACTAATCAGATCAATTAATTAATGCCGTGGAAAATTGGGGAATTCCGATATAGTTTGGTTCTAAATCCCAATATTACAAATGGATGATGATGATAGATGCGAAGAAAGTTATGGGGTGTGAAGAGCGAGAGTCATTGTAAGAAAATATATCAGGAAAATTTTGCATTACATTTGAGTATTACGAATACTGAAGGTTAACGTGTGATTGGGAAAATCTTCAAGCGTATTTGGCCGACAACGATCCTATAATAATCATATTTCACGAGAAATTGTTCTTAGCTTGAGAATTACAATAATCCACAATTAAATGAAACTACATGATGTAGTACTATTTCTACTTTCTTTAAGTTCTTTACCACGACCTAGGTTCCGTTGTATTTCAACATCTTCAGGTGGGCTAGTAGCAAAGATCTTTGCTAATATCCCACCTGAATATGTTGTAATACAATGAAACCTAGGTCGTGGGAAAGAACTTTAAGAAAGTAGAAATAATACTACATCACGTAGTTTCAATTTAATTGTGAATAATGCATTTCTACAAAATTAACGCCAAATATATTCAATAATTGCAATAATGCTGGTCTGCATAATATATTTAGTTTTTAGGTCGCTTAACCGTTTACATGAACATGACGAATTAAAGTTGCACAAGTAAAGGTCAGTGTATACCCACAACAGGAAAATTACAGTATTCTTCAATCTACGGCTGAACTACGTGTAAATATTGAACACGAGAACAAAATGTTGGAAACATCGTGTAGTTTGCTTATTTGGTGGTACTTAAATCTCAGGCAGCGTATTTGAGAGCGAACGTCTAGAGTTTTTGCTACGGTACAAGAGGAATATTTATTTAGCGATGGCAATGCACTGCATTGATGAATTTGCTTTAAACGGCCGTAGGTAGGATTGTTGTGGTGGTTTGAGACCCGACGCTTGGGTTTTGCTTTCATTTAAAATATTTATTTTCATTCACGTATATGTAACATAATGTTAATTATCGTGATATTGGCCTCGTAATATAACTTGAACATTAACAGTTTTAGTGCCATGGTTTTTTAGACATATATACTTAAAAACGCCAAAGAAATCCTTTGTTTTTGATGTCATTTACCCTTGTCTCGGAAAAAAACTGTATATCTTCCAAAAATTATCCAATTTTAATAATTTTTTACGTGTTTTCTTAATAAAAACTTGTACAAGGATAATAAAATACAAAGAAAATTATGGAAATATATATTGTGAACAAAAATTATAACAAAGCTGAAATCAAGGTCACATAGTATTTTCGCAGTCCGGTACATCCTCCGTATCGGTAAAATAATTGTTATCGTCACTATTATCACTATCACTCAAAGTTTACATTACGTCAAATTGTGAGCGCACCACAATGTCATTCCCGCTATCACTTTCTTCACAACTTGAAAAACGATCATTTTCACTCGAATTATTTTCGTATTCCGATATTATGGGTTAAAATTTTTTTTTTCCTGTATCCTTTTTATATTCAAATTACTTACATTACATTATAATTTGAACTTTATGTAACACGTAGAAAGATAAAAAACGATGCGTGAGAGCGACCTCCCGTACCGCGCTCTAAACAGCAACTGATTTCGCGAGCGCCATCGCGCTCGTGCGCGTACTAACTAAATCTGCCGCTCGTCAGCACTCAAACGATTAAGTAAGTCTTAGTGTATTTTATATTTTTTAATTTATTAGCATGTCTATAAAAAGCAACTGTCACATTCTACATTTCTTTAATCAGCGCGGTCATTCTAATTGGATTGCGTGTTTTATACAAATGGATATATATGGTTCTCCCATTTTCCGACTTGTCTAACTATTTATGAGATGGTATTTAAACACTAATTTACTTAAGTTGTTTTGTTGTATTAAGAGAAGATCGTGTTAAAAATATTAAATATGCGGCAGGTAAATAATTTATCATTGTTAATCTTTAAATTCTTAATTTTTTTAACCGATTTGTTTTTGATGGATGACACATGTATTCATCGAGTTAGATCATTTCGCTATGCGCCAGCGTCGGTACCAGAGGCCCGATATTTACTACTGTGCGTGTTTTTTTCTTTTGTTTTAGAAATCTATTAAATACTGCCTATATTATCGAGAAAATATATACGTAAAATTATGCGAAAATATATACGTAAAATTATGCGAAAATATATACGTAAAATTAATGTTGATAAATATATATTTTACAGATAGTTAAATACGTTGTTAAGTTAGTTAATTAAATATTTTATTAATACAGTTAATTAAATATTTTAATCTTAATAGCATAAAACCCCATGCAGATTTTCCCAAAACTAAACGTATGAAGTATAGTATGTCGAAAATGAAGAAATTGTCGTAACCAGCGAGATGAATGATATTGACGACAATAAAATGTAGATTTCCTAATTATCACATTTCATATTAAACCTGTATGACAATAAGTTTATTTTATCTCAAGTGTAAAGTAAATTTTGACGGACGTGCTTAAAGCTTATCGACTACGGGCAGACGCATCAGCATTGTGATTTGTTATCGATAGTTTTAGGCAAGAATGAAACGATATAAACGGAATCGATTGTTGCGACTTGGCACGTTTCTATTCTTAGTGTTCGATACGCAAATGGCTCGAACGGAATCAGCCGCTCTTTCTGTATTTTACGGGCTATTACAGTTTGTAAACTATATAAGATGCTGATTAAATTTATAGAGCGTTTGTATTGAATTTACCGAAAATCAGAAGTGTTATAACAATTCTTATTACATATTTTGGACTAGTTTTTACTTACCGTTCTGCGCGCGTTAACGTTTTAGGATTTTGAGCTATTGAGTCACCTGCTCAATAGATTTAATATATAATAGCGCCATTGATTGACGTGTGGTATTACTGAATTGTTACTATCGGGTGGAAAACACCGAGTTTTATTAAAAGGACTTATGCCATTTCTTGAATTAAGTGGATATTATGTTCGAATCGTATGATATGTTTTTACCAAATTTCACGTAAATCTGTGCAACCGTTTGGGCGTTATGACAAACATTCATCACATAGTCACACATACCATAATGCAAGGTCAACAATGGATCTCGCTGAATAATACCTTGTATAAAGTTATTAAATCATTAAAATATCATTAACAATGAATAATTTGTATTATTTATTAGTTACTACATTATAGTTAATGGCATTCTATACACACCAAATATATTCATTTAATAATACTTACTTTGTGTAATGAAGGTGTATACGAGTTTCCTGCTTATTATCTCATTCCGAACCCCTAATATGACTGGACTATATTAGTTAACAACCAAATAGAACTGAAGAAAAAAAAACAACTTTTGCGTTTATAATATTGGTAAGCATGGTCACAGGTATAAAAAATAGTCAAAGAAACATTTTATTTCACCCTGGTTTGTGAAGTATAATTTAAGTCACACTGAATAGAATATATTCTTGTTTTTTTTGTTGTTAAAATTATGAGACGATGAAACCTTAGTTTATTATTATTATGTTATTAAATAATAACAAGATCGATATTTAAAATAATTTAAGAGTTTTTTGTACAGATACCTTATTACAAATTGGGGAAACGCGAGTCGCACTCGCTTTATTACCAACTGTCGCCATAAATTACTGTTTTTTTTAAACGGTGGGAAATTTGTCATTCATTGTTAATTTTTATTCCGGCGTTTTTTAATGCGGAAATGTTAACGAAAGTTAAAAAAAATGTTTTTTTTTTTCGTTATATGATTTAGTTACTGCTTCTTAATCCCGCCTTGAAATTTAGCCTCTCATCAAAATGTAACCTAGTGTAAAGGTAGCTTAATAGGATATTGCTTAAAGAAGCTCCGTTGAGGCTGATTTTTTAGAATTTCAACCATTCTCTTCGTCGAAACTACTTGGTTCAAAATTCTAATGTTCACATAAAGTCTTGACAGCTTTCAGCCTGAAGTTTGCTTTAATGTAATTCATAGTCGCTTCCAAAATGTTTTGTAATTCCAATTTTTTATTACTTCGCTTTTTAAACCTTATCCTTTTTTGCCCGATATGTCGAATTTATAATTGTTTTGTTTTTATTTTTCGTGAGAATACAATGTTGATTTGTTAAAAATAACTGTTACTTTAAAACTTATTAAATTTACAGTCGCTGAACTTAAATGAAGTCGGTTAATAATATCTTTTGTATAAATATAATTTTCATTATTAGCTCTCGTCCAATAAAATGTTTGAAGCGACAAGATATGGGTATGTTTATATTCGTGACGCGAATATTGAAGAATAATACTTGCATTACAAGAACTACTTTACTGAGTTAAAATTTGCGACATTTATTCAAGATAAACCTTTGCTCATTGAATTGACATGATGTGGAGAAAAATATTTTTTAATAACGCTGTAAGCTGTTTTGTGAAAAAAGCATTAAAAAAATTGTGTGTATCTTAATGAACTTATTTCAGAAATATGCATTATTATTAAAAAATCTACACTTCCAATCTAGTTGATAGATGATAAGACAAAAACAAGATAAAAAAGACAATAGTTACGTGTGCGATGTAATTTACGAATAAATTTATAAAAAACACTGCAAAATTGCTTTCGTTTATTGAACTCGTAATCGATTCTGGACTTGGCCACTTTCTAAAGTTATATGAAATTTCTACCTACTACTTTTAATGTGACATTCACCTCTATAGCTAAACGAGAAGACCCGTCCATTATAGAGTTATATTAAATGTCTACCTACAACGTTTAATGTGACATTCACCTCTGTAGCTAAACGAGAAGACCCGTCCATTATAGAATATAGAGTTATACGAAATTTCTACCTACTACGTTTAATGTGACATTCACCTCTGTAGTTAAACGAGTAGACTCGTCCATTATAGAGTATAGAGTTATATGAAATTTCTACCTACTACGTTTAATGTGACGTTCACCTCTATAGCTAAACGAGAAGACCCGTCCATTATAGAGTATAGAGGTATAATAAATTTCTACCTACTACGTTTAATGTGACATTCACCTCTATAGCTAAACGAGAAGACATGTCCGTCAATGAAACGTGGATTTCATACGTCAATTTTGAGTCATTTTTCAGCTTTCGGTGGGCATGCCCTACCGCTAAATAAACACAAAATGAGTAATATATGTGAAGTACATCTGCGCAAGTTCTTTTCTTCAGCTCGCGTCTGGACGCTGCCTTAAATCCTCGCGCTTTCCTCCTCCGACGCGAATCGGTGGCGTTCGTTCACCCCGCGAGCGTGCGAATTCGTCGATTGTTAGCCGATGCTTTAATTGTGTAGTGCACATATTGTTTACGTTCGTTTTGCTGTGCGGGCCATTAAAAATGGACGCGAATTAATGTAGTGCAACTTTTTATTAACATTTTTTGAACATTTCTTTTGTTTTTGGGTTTATTTTAACTTTCAAGGAGTGCAACCACGAAATTTGAAATGATTTTGAACACAATTTTGTTCCTTAGTGTATATTGGTGTATTCATATTTCACTATGCATTGTGTGATGCATCAAATCAAATGCGATAGGCTAGAGGAGAGGAAGGGATAGCAGAAAGCATGGTTTTCAAGTATTTTAAAGTGATATCTTGACAAATAATACATTGGTAATTAGACTGTATCTGTGCATGCGTCATCCAAAAAACAATGGATAGATTTAAATGAAACTTAGTACTTACCTTAGAGACTTTTCCAATATCTGTAATAAATACCATCACACACTATTTCTTTGAAAGTAGACCAATAGAGTAATAAACCACTAGTCAGTTATTTAAGAGTGACATCTGTTTCTTTTACAATTAAACATTATAATAATTATATATTAAGTCGTAATTTTATTATCCCTTAAATTCACTTCGACATGGTGGCATTTTTTTATAGTTAATAAATATTATACATTTAATACTGTACTTCTGTTTACCCATTAGTTACTGTAGTATTATTTTTGAGATTCTAGGATACTGTAGTCCATGAGGCAAAGATTGAAGTTCTAGAAATGTGTTTTTGAATTGCGAATTTTCCCGAGCAAAAGAGGATATTATTCTACTAAAATAATAAAAAGCTTATGAAAAGGGACATAATTCTACTAAAATCATAAAAAGCTTAAGAAAGGGGACATAATTTTACTAAAATAATAAAAAGCTTATGAAAGGGGATATAATTCTACTAAAATAATAAAAATCTTATGAAAGTTTTTAAATCAATCTCCTCAAGTCATAAATAATTTCACCGAACATTAAATATATATGAAGTTTTGTTTCTCTAGAGGATTGACCTTTTTGTTTTTAACCCCATTCAATATGGTGGACTTTTTAACATTGGTGATTGTAATCTTAATCAAAGTATGACCGATTTATTCCGGAATGGGGAGAGTTTTATTTTATTTTATGAATAAATATTAAATTTGGAAGCTAAGTTAAACTGAGCATATCTGAAACTAAAAGAGAATGAAAGAAGAACGCTCAAAGTCTATAATAATAATATTTACTGCTAGTTACGTACAATTGGCTATCAGTTGATTGTACGCTATTTATTGATAGTTACGTACAATTCGTCATGACATAGGACGTTTAAAAGGAAATTTGGACATGGTACCCACCTTGGCTCTCATTTCCAGAGCTGACAGAGTTCGCCTTCGACGGATACATCAAGGAATTTCTTTTTATTTTCGGTCTTTAAAATAATGTCTAGGTCTCGTTTTCATTAGCTTTATCCTGTTCGTACACTCATTTAAGTACTTGATGAATATTTAAAAGTCTATTTTAAAGGGTTGTGCACTATGCTTATCTTTTTGACACTCTTTGGACAATTGGGACACTATAAATGCGATCAAAGAAATGTTTTTGAGAGACTAGCATAAATGTTCAGATCCTTTATTAGTAGCATTGCTACCCATGCTGCAGAAAGCTATGTTATACGTTGATGAATAACGTTTATTGCTATTTGGAGATAATGCTGGGTTAATTCAGGTATAATAAAAGAAGTGAAATTTTCGCTAATATTTGTGTCGAATTGTATACGGAAAACGGAAGATTTACTTTGTTAAAAAGAGAAAAAAAATTGAGTGCGAGCATCTCAGTCATGTGACAGAAGTGCAACTTCTTTGGCGATCTAAACCTCAATTTTTTAGTTTATAGTAAAGAGTAAAAAGGCAGAGAGGGGAGAGAGAAAAAGAAAATTTTCTAAATACTTAGAGTATTTATAGGATGTAAAGGTAATATTTGATGAATGGATGAGGATGAGAACGATATAGACAGAATATCAGCTACATTTCTTAGTTTTTTTTTTCGATATTTACAGTACTATCTGGTGATGTTTTTTGTTGGTAAAGTTGATAATACTGCGTTATCGTAGCTAAAATATGAAACTTATGTTTATGACCCTGCACTTTCCAGATATTGTATAAAAATAACATATTTTGTAGTTCCAGATTTTGTTGTTACCTTCTTAGGATCGTTATTCATATTTAGATTCAATTTTTCACGCAGAAAGTTAATTAAAAGTATCGAATAAACAGATGCAAAATTCACATTAAAATCACCACTTAAAATAAGAGGTATTTTATCATATTCTGTGCCAATAATTGTAGCATCTCTTTGATTGTATGCAAGTAACTGGTGGTTGGGAAAAACGAATAATGTAGTCGAGCTTATTATTAACAGATTTATAAACAGTAACGAAAATAAATCTACAAAATTTTGACAGTTTACTTTTGACACACTACCTACAAAACAGCTGATAACAGTAGTGAACGCCATTTTTGTTTGTTTTTAATAATAAGAGGCCTTTTCTGATGGGAAGTAGTATACCTAAGAAGTGGAAACAATTTGTAAAAAAAAAATTTACGATGTCAATCACTTATTGTAAAAAAAAGGAAACGGTACATAGTTTATTATTAATCGCGAACAGTGACTACTATGGTATTATACGGGTTGTTCCGTAAGGAGTGGACCAACGAAATGTCGGTGATAGAGGGAGTTATTACACATAAAAGAAATTATTACCCTAGGCTTAATAGTTTTAGACAAATTATTTTATTCAATTTTTGTTACTACCTATGAAAAAAAGAATTTAATTAGGTATTATTACTATTTCAGCTTTTCTATTGTCCAATATTATTAAGAAAACATTCGTTTTCCTAATTTAAATGTTATTCATTCGTTATTATTGACAACATATATATGTGTGTGTGTGTGTGTGTATGTATATATATATATATATATATATATATATATATATATATATATATATCTAATAAAAATTTTATTTATCATGCTCAGTAACAAAAATTTAAAAAAGATGAAAAAAATCATTTCTCTATAACTATTAGATTTAGGATATTAAAATTTATGGTTAAATAACCTCCTTTATCACCAACATTGGACACGTTGTTCACTCCTTACGGTACGTCTGTATTGCAATATGACAAAAAGTATTGCTTTTTGTGCATGACTTATGGTTTTTCATGATATTTTCGGCATTAAAATGCTTTAATGTATTTATTTTATAATTATCAAATGATGACATTTAGCATTTATATGAACTATATAAATGCTAAATGTTAATGCTCACGGGAATTTGAACGTAGGCTGCTATATAACAATTGTGTCAAATGTGTGCTATATAACAAATGTGTACGTATTAACCCTTTTGTGTGTGGAGAATGAAAATGACTGAAACTATCATCAATTATATACCATGATTATAAATATCCTAAATTATAGGATATATAGAAATCATGGTTATGTATGTCTTACTTCTTTAGGAATAAAAGAAATATGATGCAATAAGAAGACAATAGGGTGTATAGCTATAGAGGTCTTTAACATACACACTTTCGTATATTTTGACGATTAAACTATATTATTTTTAAATATTAGGATTTATTAATTCATTAGAATTGGCGTTATTTCCTTCAGTCAATCTGTAACGTTTAAATAATTGCGAAATAATTTGAAAAACGCAATAAGGAGATGGTAGTAGAGAATAATTATGGTATGTGAAAAAATCTATGCTGTTCAATATTCTAAATAAATATTCATATTTGTTTATAATGTAGAAGTTCGGTTGTTGTTAGCTTTATTGTATCAGTATAAACCCAATTTGATGAAAAGAACGGCTTATGACATGGACTAATATCAGTCTCGTATTTCATCAACATAACTCAAACGGAGATGAAGATATATACAAATCTTTTCAATTATGTTCTGATTCCGTCTTAAGTTCTTCTGATGCCACTTGCCGGTACAGTCAAATGCAACTCATTTTACTTAGAAACTCCCGGTGCTCATGCGATGAGTGTGCATATTATGAGCTGAAATTAGTTTTGCGGTAATCTAAATTGCAATATCAAACAACATAACGGTTGCTGCCTTGTAATTCTTTATACGTAATACTCGATCCAAGTCAAATAGCTTTTGCAGATTAGAAATTACTTTCCGTGGAGTAGTAAAACGATCTATCGCATTCTATCTTACGGTGAGAAATGTCTCTTAGAACAGTTATGATGAAAGTATAGTTCGATTCCCAAGTCTGAGTTTACCGTCTACCGAACACGCTGACGACTACCTTTGTATATATACAATTAGTTATGATTAGACCACTGTGTCCCAATTACGCACGATTGGATCAGTGTTAATGTTAAATATTGGCCTATAGCTAATATACCCTAATACTATCGTATAGCCCTTTATTTTCCATCTTCGTTTATATACAATTAGTTACGATTAGACTATTGTGTACCAATTACGTACGATTGGATCAGTTTTGATGTTAAATATTGGCCTATAGCTAATATACCCTAATATTATCGTATAGCCCTTTATTTTCCATCTTCGTTTATATACAATTAGTTACGATTAGACCATTGTGTACCAATTACGTACGATTGGATCAGTTTTGATGTTAAATATTGGCCTAGATATTATCGTAAAGCCCCTTATTATCCTCAACTTTCGAAGAACTTTCAACTAGTAAAAATAGTAAAAAAAATAATGCTTATGAAGTATATTAGGTATTAGAATTATGTTATCTTCTCTGTCTCTTCGTTTTCCTTTAGAATTCTTGAAAGTATAATCACTTTTCCAACGTTGATCTAGAAAGCTTGCGATATGTTCAGCCCCACTACCACTCAAGCTTTTTTTGCGTATGATTGTCCTTGTATCCTTTTTTATATGTTATTTTTCCTTCAATTTGAGAGACATTTTCGATTTAACATTATTTTATGACTTTATATCTGCCACATCTAGAAATTTCTTCTTTGTTTCAATTCTTGTATTTTATTCTTTTTACGGTTCCGTACCTCAAAAGGGAAAAAAGAAACTCTTATAGGATGACTTTGTTGTCCGTCCATCCGTTCGTCCTTCTGTCTGTCAATACTCTTTTTCTCAGGAACGACTGGAGGTATCAAGTTGAAATTAATGTCAAATACATGAGTTTGCGCTCCGTATCCGGCGAAATCTAAGCCAACGCAATAAAAAAAGCCTAAAAACCCGCACTATTTATGCCACATATTTTGACACTTGAAAATAAATAAAAACCTATATGGTACTTCCAGTTGACCTAGAATCATGAAATTTGGCAAGAAGCCAAGGTCTCACTGCACGAGTAAAGGAAAAAATTCTCCGATAGTCGTTAATTTGTATTTACATCACATAAAAAATATTGTTTTAAATTTGCATATGTCAAAGATATAGTAGACAATATGTTTTCGTTCTAAAAAAATAAAAATTTGCTAAATAGTTTAATAAGAATATTTTGTACCATTAAATGTTTATAAATGCCTAAATACTTTGTACCATTAAATGTTTATAACCTTCGTAGTGCCAGTTCCGCATACTCTATATGCTTTTGGGAAATTAAAGGATTTGTCATTACTTTTGTCTTGGTTGTATTCATTTGGAAGTCGAAGGATGATGTATAGAGATGGAGACGAATTGACTGTGGTATAGCTGTCATCAGCAGCTATGCAGCGAAAATAACAAACGTAAAATCTTTACACTTTGCAACATTGGTTGATATGAATAAACGTTGAAAGCAGAAAGCGAAAACATTCCATTATAGAATTTACCTCCATAGAAGTACAACCAATTTTACGTCAAAATAAATTTCAAATACAATGCGACCAAGAAATTCGAACAGCTATTTCTTTGTACGAATGTTCTAAACATAATGTACAATTTCACGCTGCGATATCATTTGATTTCACCTTTCTAAACGTTTGCTAATTCTCCATATATTTGTGTATAGGTAGAGTGCGAGTCGAAATTAAACAAAAAAAATTAAATATGATTGATAAGTGTATTGCCGTTGCTCAGGAGGATCGCCAATTCTATGCAGCCGAATAGAGCTGACTCAGCGTCAGCGATATTCACGTGTCAACCCTCTCTCTCTGATGTATAAAGCCTTGTGGCGCGGTTGATTAGAGTCACGTCTAGCCATTGTTGGATTCGTGTGTATAATTAGAAATGCTACGCCCCTCAGACTGGGCGCCTCGCTCGTTATCAGCTCCTTTATTGGGGCACGTTCCGTCGATACTTACAACTATTGTTACCTTGTAATAGAGAGCTAGAATGGCATAGAAAAGATTGATAAGCCGACGGTATCCGTTATCGCGGCGTCGGGGATAAGAGACGGTCGTGTCGCGCTGCACAATGAACGCAGCGCGCTATGAGGAGATACCCGCGTTCATCGCGAGTGATCGATCGAATGTGCATCATAATGCATAATGAAATGTGCATTTTGACAATGGTGCTCTTTGCTGAGAATAACGGCCGCGCCGATGCAAGTGGTTCGTGAAGCTGCACGTAGTGAAGGAGGGGTTTAGGCACGTGCAAGCTGCACTGCTCGATTATAAGTACCTTATCGAATTGTGATGGTTTTCCGTTAAAAATTTTTTATTGCGTTAATCTTATATATTTTAGTTAGTTTAAATGCTTATTTGAATATCAATTTTCAAACTTTTTCAAATAATAATATTTTTACATTTTTTTGTACCTTTTAGATGTTAATGGGATTTTCAATAAACTTTGTGTAAGAGTAAAAAACAATATATTAGGTATATCATTTAGGTAAATTGGTCAGGATTTTGTACCCGAAAACACTAGTCGCGTCCTCTATGTGTCTTCGTCGCTGAAATCATCAGAAGTAGAAACGCTTCCCGATTGAGAAAATTCGGAGAGTCTTCACTATTATTCTTTAACAATATCATAACTACACTGTTCTGATTAAACGAAGTTAACTATTTCTTTTAAGAATTTAAAACTTTGAACATTATTTGTGTCCGATAAAAACAAACGGTGACGATACATCTAATGCGTTCTATAAGTATTTAATTACGGTTAATCAGCAATAATTGCATATATTAGTTAGCACCAAGGCATTCCCGTCATAATTCTCTACACGTGTTTTTCAATCTCTCAACCTCGTTCTATTCCGAATACATTTTATATTAACGATCGATTGTGTTTGTGCAGCAACGTGGACAGACAGACACGTGAGCGGCTATATGTCGCAGTTGTTGTTATGTAGTATAATTAAGAATGTGCGAATCGTCTCTTAATGTTGGATTCATACGTAATATAATTTTTGCTATGCGTCATGCGAAAATGCTTTATTAATTATCCGTGAATTGTTTCATTAGTTTTATCTAGATTTAAAATCTAAGACACTCTGCTACTTTTAATTCGGCAATATTTCGAGTAATTATAAATACATCTGCAACGAGTAATATGTTTGGTATAAACAGAATACTGAAATTCGACGAAGACCCTGGGCGAATAACAGAATATTCGGCAAAACTAATCGACAACTATAGGTGTGCTGTGAAGGTGTTCCTCATGTTGTTCCTCAGAGCCCCATCTGTGATGACCCAACAAAAGGGGTGACTTTCGAAGGTCTTTTAATAGTATCCCATAACTATCATCAAACGCCTCAATCCATATTAGTGAAAACTTTCTCTTTGGAATTAGCTATTCAGAATAAATGACAGTGCTAACCTACTTAAAAGTCGGTCCACTCTCAACCGAGTCCTGATAACTAAGTAACCACGTCCTGAGAAATTGCGTGACGCGATTGTTTTGGCGCAGGCTCTTCAAAAAACTCTTCGAACATCGTCACGCTCACCGCAATGAATCAAAATATGCTCCACGTCTTAAATTTCCTAATCAAGGGTACAGGCTGGGTTATATGGTGTAACAGTCAAGTTTAATCAATTTTTTTCAACTTGTTCAGAAAGACTCACGAAGAATAACTTAATTGTCTCATCTTTAGAAGACGGTGAGGACCACCGGTGATCACATATGATCTGAAAAATGCGCCTTCGTCGATCTAATTTGAAGTTGCCGCAAGTTACGCAATCATAATATCGGCAGGCAAGAGATTCGCCTAAACCGGTTACACATAATTTTAACAAGTTTTATAAGCTTTTGTCAAAGCCATAAGCGGTGAACGCTACAATATTGGTACGATCTTTCTAATCAGCCAGACCTCGACGCACCACGTAGCCGACACTGACGGCACAGAGGCTAATATACCAAGATATCTTGCCGTATACATTACATTACTTTGAGTGTCGCAGCATCCGATCCCCACCTTGCGCTAATCGGACCATGGCGTGGAAATCCACCCTGGTTCTCTGCCCAATGTACCACGACATGAAGTTCTCTGCCCAATGTACCCTTAGAATCGAAGGCAATGCCTAAGCATGTGATTTGATCATTTGCACGTAATTCTCTCATTTTCCCTCCCCTGCTGCCCTTAAAGAAAACAACTTCGGATTTTTGGGACCAAAACTATTAGAGAAATATTGTTTAATGTTTCATAAGACCTTTGTAAAAATAAAAATACGCCAGAATATTCTACTCGACGTCCTTTTCATGTTATAAAACAAGCAATGTAGTATGTGTAATCGGATTTTTGGGACCAAAACTATTAGAGAAATATTGTTTAATATTTCATAAGACCTTTATAAAAATAAAAATACGCCAGAATATTCTACTCGACGTCCTTTTCATGTTATAAAACAAGCAATGTAGTATGTGTAATCGGATTTTTGGGACCAAAACTATTAGAGAAATATTGTTTAATATTTCATAAGACCTTTATAAAAATAAAAATACGCCAGAATATTCTACTCGTCGTCCTTTTCATGTTATAAAACAAGTAATGTAGTATGTGTAAATTTTTTTCCTATTTGGATTAAACGGAATATGACCGATGATCGAAGAGAACTCGTATGTCTTTTTGGCATTCATATAGATAGTAGCTGAAGTGGATATAAATGATGTTTCAAGCAGATCAAGTGCGACCGAACTTGTGAAATAAGTATTCACACGATCCGTTAAAAAGAAAACTGAAAATTCGTTTACTTGGTGGGCAAGAATAGAGTGCAGTTTTGATAGTGTCACACCTAGAAGCAATGTTTATTTGGAAAAAAACTGTTTTCCGAAACTTCTTCCTAGTAATGCCGAAAAATTATTTCTACAACTGCTTCTATACTTATTATATAGATCTCGAAAGTTAGTATCAGGAATAATAAATAATACGTACATAATAAAGAAATGATTGAGACAGCTATGTTTTAATTATAGGTCAAACAATCCAATACATATAATAACAATCCAATTTTCAATTGAATTTGTAGGTATTTGGTAGAATAATTGTTGCAACTTATCAAATATTTGTTGCAACTCTAATATTATACTCTTTAATAACACGGAATACTACTAAAGTTTGATGACTCCAAGACTTTTAGAACTATTTGTTATTTTAAAATACACTCCACCTTCTGAAATTGGCCCACTTTGATATTGGAATTGGAAGAGATTTTTCATCACAACTTCCAATCAATAGCAACTGTAACGATGATGTACATTCCTGGGAAACGTTTGAAGTGTTTGTTACTAAGAAAGAAAAAGGTGTTGGTAGTTATGGCATCTAAACAGTTGCAGCCAAATTTGGTGATCTTAAATTGTTTCAGTTTATGTTACACGAATGTGGTGTGGTAATTTTGAAGCGAAGAAACGCCACCATAAAGAAAATGAGTTGCTTGATTTCCTGGTGATTAACAGTTCAAGTATGCTAAAACGGGATCCAAGTTTTGCCTGTATTGTTTTTTGTCCTATTCTTTCTTGATTTTTTTTGCAGATGCATTCCAAGGTAGAATCCATGTTAGCATCGTTTTGTATTTTGTAGAAAGGTATTATCACACAGTAGAAAGATATTATCTGAAGAATGTCAGCTATGTAATAAAAGCTCATTTAGCCATCGCGTCCCAGTTTCTGGCTATGCCTTTCGTTTCTAATAAATTCTCTCGCGATTAAACCATAGATCAATATGGTGAAACTATTGCTTTAGAGGATACCATTAAATAATTATGATAGGCGTTATTTATGTGTGGGCGTGTGTGCGCGCGTGTTTTGTGTGTGTGTGTGTGTGTGTGTGTGTGTGTGTGTATATATATATAATGTAAACACTTTTGGAAATAGTTAAATTCTATTATAAACCTATTATACTTAAATGAACATGAACTTAATGATAAATGAACAACCAGCCAACCAAAACCAAACCGGCGCGAAGGTATTTCTTGAAAATGCCTTTTCCTTCTTTTTTCGTAAATTTTACCTATATTTTTATTTACTTTCCCTAATACACAGGTTGATTATTTAACTGGACTAACACTGCACACTTACGTGGGCAAAAAGTATAAATTGTAATAATTTTATATTTCCATTGTGGATAGAGAGCACATAACGCTGAGTAATAGAATTCTAACACTCCAAAAAGGATTACGTGAAATAATTAAAGGATGAAAGCTAGATTATTTAAAATACAATTTAAAATGAAAAACAAATTGTGCCTGTCAGTGACGTTCTGTCAGTCATGTACAGACGCGCGACTGGAGTTTACTCCTTAAGTACAATTGTCGTGGAATGTATAAAATAGGTAACACTGTATATAAATATCAATATCATTAAATGTAAATGGGAAATTCTTCAATAAAAAATGCTGACAATATAATTATTTTCAAGTAAAACACAAATGAACAAGATCAAATGTATACAGCAAAATTAAAAACATTTAGTAACGTCAGACTAAGAAGTTAAAATTAATACACTTTTTAATTTTGTAGGATAGAAGACACTAAATATTTACACAAAATGACATTTAATGATTACATCTTGATATAAGCGAACGATAGTAAAGTATGTGTGTCACACTCCGTCATTGCGATTACATATATGTGTCATACTCCGTCATTACGATTACGCCATAAGAAAATTCCAAATAAACATATTGATTTCTCATTCTAAAGATGCTCAGAAATGTTGCGCAGAGAGGCTACGTAACGGTTACACTTTTTTTAACGCCCCGAACTTCTGATTTTTATTTCTCATAAAATTTCATACCGGGCGCTATAAATGAAAATCGATTCTTATGGAGTGACCTTCAAAAAGAAATTAAAACAAGATAATGAAGCGATTTTGTCTGTAAGAGAAGCAACGCCAACAGTTTACCATCTAAAGCGGTCTCTTAAATTTCTCTTATTTCGCTGACATTATTTCTGCTTTAACGGCTAGAACTTTTTATGTTTACATTTTTACGTGACAGTTGTAATGTTAGAGATTGAAGAAGACAGACAGCTCGACAAATATAATTGACTATAATTACCTGGTAAATGCTATAATTATCCATATAGTATTTGCTTCTGGAACAAACAGGGAAAATAAAAGGTTCTTGTTTGACAATGTTAAGTATGATAAAACTTGAACAAGCTAGCGGCAAGTAGCAACCACTTGCTTGAATATGTGATCAGAATGTACCAAGAGCTGTCAGAATAAACTACGAATTTGTTTCTGAATTTTGGAATCAAGCAGAATACCAAATCAAAATAAGTAGCCATACTGAAAACATGATCGATCAACGTATATGCATACTAATCGTAGGTCATAGTCTGCTATAGATCTGACAATAACAACAATGATCCGAATGAAGAAGGCGCAATGTAGGTGTTGTACAAGCGTGATAAGGAATAGACTGATACTCAGCACGCAGTCACGTCCGAGTCGTACCTGGATGAGCAAAAATGAGCAGGCAGCCTCGGCGCGCGCGACCTCAGCGCGTCTGCTGGTGTCACGCGCCGTGCTTCAATGCCGTCGGCGGCGTTCTGGACCAGCGCATTGTTACCGTTTTGTTTGCGCAGTTGTTTGTGGAGCGTACGCATGAGTGAAGGATGACGAAAATTATGATGAGGTCAACGAATCGCATCGCGGAAAAGTCTACGTGAAGAGCCATCAGTGGTCCATTGAATGCATTTTAAGTTACAATTGCATTTCCATAAATTTGATGATTCGTCTTTGGAACGGGACTATAGAAGCATATGTTGGAGTCTTATATTGATTATATTTGGATACACGCCTGTTCAATTTTCAGCGTTTTTTTTTCATTTGAAGCCAATCAGTAGTTTTATGCAATTTACCCATTTTTTGGGAAAATAGACTCTATATTACATTACTGTGTAGTGTTTGTCAGAGCGATTTTGTAATGCATTATGGGCTGTAAGAGCAATCACAGTTTAAGCCACAATTTACAAATCTTGGTTTACATTTAATCTGTCCATTACTTCCAAATGATAATGTCCATATTACAATAACCTCCGTTGTGCAAAACTTAATGAACTTTATTTATAACGTGCAACACTGAGGATTTTTATTAATTAAATGCTTTATTATATTGGAATACGGTGAATAAATGTCAAAATTGTTAATAAACTGTGATTACTTACTTGATTGGTTAAAGAGTCTTTTTTGCGAAGAATGCTAAAGAAAGCGACTAATTTTATCGAGAGCGAGACCGAAGTTTTAACTCAGTTGGTCTTCTTTATTCCTAAAGTTAAAATTACAAATTCGAGCGTTAAAGCAATACGTTTCTTCATCAGATTGGCCACGAGCATTTTCCACTTTATTTTCATTAACTAATTATGTAAACCTACTAAGTAACAATGTAACTGTAAAAATTATAACTTAGTAATATTTTAAAGAATTTTCTAAACAACTTCAGAAATGACTACTAAATGACAGTCCGATAGAATAACAGAAACGCAAACAGCCGATAGTCGGGCAGCAATATTGGCGCAGTTTATCTACGAAGAGGAGTTTAAATACAGTCCCACCAGTGGAAATAAACAGATTTTAAACTTTTCAATGAAATATAACCGTCATTGAATTTACCAAATTATGACTGATTCGTCGTTTAAACTCCATCGGTAGTTGAAACTCTTGATTGAATTATATGGCCTATACTTAATACATTTTTTACTTATAAACAATAATTTTATTTTAATTATTTATGTACAATCCAGAACTAAACAATTTATGTCAAATTAACTAAGTTCCTAACTTACTTTCATTACAAATTTTCATAGGCACCCAACGCCAAACGTCTTTCTGATGGTAGCTCTTTGTCCACTAAGCAAAATAGTATATGCCCTTGAATAAATATTATCTGCCCATTCTTTGCATCAGTTTTGGTTACTTGAAATCCTTTTTAACTCGTTACTAATTGAAACCATAACACGTGAAAAGGGATTATGGATACGAGGTAAAAAATTATGATTTTTTTTCTATATGACGTTGGAAATAGACTATGAGGGTTATGCACGTGCGACGCGACGGCTAGTTTCTGTGTAAAGCTACGTATACGTGGTACCATCTCATGGTAATTGGGTGGTATTTTTATTGGCATTTGTGAAATATGTTCGAGTGTTGCATGAAAGTACTTTTTAATGTTGAGTTGAGAAAATTTGTGTGAAGATCAAGAGTATCGTAATCTATCTTAACATTTTCTTACAATATCGTATTTTGAAGCTGTTAACACGTGGAAACTGCAGTTTTCAATCTTTCTTCATTTGTCAATTGTCTAGTGTCCCACCAGGATATGTCAGTTTCTTTCCAAGTTTCTACTAAAGAGAAGGAGACAATTTTTGGATACTTGTAGATATTTAATTGAGTCGTAATGTCCTTTTTAGCAATCTGGAATTGTCAAATATTTATGTATGAAGTGTTTCTAAAATTTTGCCAATTTCAAACTTCGATATTACATTTAAACATGTTTTATTTTGTCGTTATAATCCCTTGTTTTAGATTTTAAACATTTTTATTGTTGACCGAATAATCAGTTGAGAGTTAGGCACATTTTTAGTATGATAGCATTCGTTTTTAACTTTTCTCTATTATTATACATCATAGACTATCGTAATTTCATAATATAGATCAAATGTCATAATTACATTATGACTTCTTGTACCTATTATCGTTTTATATTTAATATATTCCACATAAACAGTAGCCATATTAATTACGAACTTGCTGCAATGTCATGGAACAGGGTCAAGGTAGCCAGTGCCTAGAACAGTAGTATTACTCGGGTACATTAATATATATTACATTGATATCATATAGCGTTGTTTCTAAGTAAATAGAGTTAACGGCAGTGATTTAGTACCCGTTCGTTGTCGCAGAATGTGAGTAATATTTTGACCCTAGATCAGGGTTCTCATCCTGATTTAGAATCTTACGTGGTTCTCGCCAATGAAGGTTACATTTTATGCAGTAATAAGTTTTATGTAAAAAGTATTATATAACCACTTTTCTGTGTTATATAGCCAGTTCACGTTGATATCGCCGCTTTAATACATTGTTGACGTCAGATGTAATTCATATAGGATATTATTTTCACTATTGTGAAAATTACCCCTAAATTTTCCTTATAATATTTGATCTAAGTCACTAGAAGCTTCATGGAAAATTATTTAGACTAGTGATTCCCAAACTTGTTTGCGTTGTGCCTCCCCGGATTATAAAAAATATATTCATGTCCCCTTCTAATTTTTTTCTTCGTTAAAATAAAAAAAAACATAATTTTCAGGACATTTTTTAATTACAAGCATTATCAAATAAATTAAAACGTTGGTGTTCATTCCTAAAGATAAGTAAGTATAATTAAATTATAAATTGTATTAATGCAACGTTTGCGACTGCATGCGATCGAATTAATTATTGAATGGATTTAAGAATTAAAATATTTTTTTTCCTCTTTAGAATGTCCCACCACCCTTATATCTTTACGCCCCCTGTAAACCCACCACCCACTGGTTGGGAAGGTCTGATTGAGACAACTCCGATTTATAAATAAGTGCGCAATTTTTTCACTTCCTTTTGTTAAAATTTACCAGCATCAAAGGAATTTCGCGTATATTTGAACAATGTACACTGGACACTTTTTATTGTCATAGAATGATAAAAATGTATATAACAAATTGATAGTAATTTCGAATCGGACGAAACTAGCTTTATTCGGGACATTTATTTAGTTTATCCAGTCGTAACAATAAGATGTACAGATTTTATTTTTCTTTATGGCATCCCTTTACGGGGGTAATTAGGTCCTAGTATTCTGAATAAAAAGAAGAAAAAATTAAATATTTAAAAAAATTATGAAACCAATTTTTTTTATTACTTCCTTTTCAGAATAAAATTATGAAAAGTCAAATCAAAAAGTCTTGTGATATTCGTTTGGAAGCAGAGCTTTCTAATAGTTTTTGGTTTACTTTTCTGTAAGTGGTAGGATTTAATATAATAAGGTATTAAAGTTATTTTATTATTAGTTACTTAGTCGTCAGTTACTTTCCTAGATTTTAATCAGTTACTTTCCTAGATTTTAGTTAAGACAACAATGAAAATTTCTCCTACATTTTTCTATAATGAATTAAATTTGACTGTCTAATATTTGTGATATTTAAATAAATGTAGTACAAACAAATAAGCTTAAAAGCTATTATTTGAATTTGTTTTTTTTCTGTCTGCTACAAATTGTAATCGATATCTTGCCAACTTCATGATGATGAAAAACTTAAAACACGTCACTCATAGTTGTTTCTTGTGACAGACTATGATGATGATGATGGAGTTAGGATCTGATAGTAATGGAAGGAGGGCAAAGGATCTCCTTCATGATCGTTTATCAAGTGTGGGCTCATTTCTTAGTTTTAGTAGATATAAATTAAAATATTTTTAAAGAAAAAAAAATAGAATACCTTTAATATACTCATTCCTCATTATCCAGACCTCCTCATCATAAAAATCTCGTTTCCCATTATAGTCTTTTATGTTACTTAAACATTATTTACTTTAATGTAATTATATATTAAACAACATTAAAGTATTTTTTAAGAAGTCTTTTGATATGCTATTCATAATTCGGGAAACAAATTTCGGTTTCTATGAATCCTCGTCTTTGGCTTAGAGTTTGAATTTATCAATCGGTTTTTAATTGAAATCAATTACAAATGATTACCAAATCCAATACGTCTACCTGGGCACTTTCCAAAACCTGGAAAGTTTGATATTATAAATAACTACATAATTGACAACAAGTTCTGAATTATTTTATTTTCATTTAGTGCTACCGTCCACATGACATTCTCTTCCTATACGCTGTTTATAGAGGGCTTCGTGAAGAAGTCATGCCATTACTTGTGATGGTGTAATTAGTCCGTCTTGTCTTTTACGTTTTTCTTACGATGAGTTATTTTGTAATAGGTACCCTGCGGGTAACTTAAAACAAATGTTCTACACGAGATCTGTTTGTACTATCCATGTATACATAGCGGGGATAGCTTTAAGAGGAATATGGCGTATCAAAGCTACTCTTGACGTTGGTATAATAAAGTATTTTATGCATAGTTGTTTCCTTTTCTGCTTAAAATAAAAATTTTATAAAAAGTCGTTTGGGAAAAGTAAACGCCGTAAAAATAAATTTATTTGCAAATATTTATGATGCTACCGAATATAAGTCGTGAAATGAAATAGCAATACCAACAGGAAAATATTTATTTATTGTAGCAACACTCCATATTTATGAGCACTGGAAGGTGGAAACATTTAAAAATTATTCTATGCACAATTGCACAACCAATTATAGTGGGCAGTGTCTAAAATTCCTACATATTCATGAGCACTGGTAAGTGGAAAAGTTTGAAAATGATTCTATATACAATTACACAACTAATTACAGTGGGCAGTGTCTAAAATTCCTATATATTCATGAGCACTGGTAAGTGGAAAAGTTTGAAAATGATTCTATACACAATTACACAACTAATTACAGTGGGCAATGTCTAAAATTCCTACATATTCATGAGCACTGGTAAGTGGAAAAGTTTGAAAATGATTCTATACACAATTACACAACTAATTACAGTGGGCAGTGTCTAAAATTCCTATATATTCATGAGCACTGGTAAGTGGAAAAGTTTGAAAATGATTCTATACACAATTACACAACTAATTACAGTGGGCAGTGTCTAAAATTCCTACATATTCATGAGCACTGGTAAGTGGAAAAGTTTGAAAATTATTCTATACACAAATGCACAACTAATTACAGTGGGCAGTGTCTAGAATTCACCTGTTAACGATTTTAGCGAATAATTGGATAATAGATATATACACAGTACTTTCGCTTATGCGTAGTATTCGAATATACAAATGTCATAAATATTTTCCTTACTCAAATAAGCGATTAGTTCATTTTTCGAATACAAACTATTTCAACGAATAAATAATAAAAAAAATTGTTGGTAAAACGGGAGTAAAATCCGTTTTCAGTAATATGTGTGATTTCTGTAAAATACTTATAATGGAAATTTTGCCATATTTCAATAAAAAAAAATCAATACCGATGCAACGTGTGACTGACTATAAAGCGGTTTATAAATATTTTTTTCCTTAATAAAAATCAGTTTATAAATAACTTTTTCCTTATGAAAAAAACGATAATTACTATTTATAGTATACGATAATGGACAAACAACATAACAAAGTGCTTCTACATAACGGGTGCAGCCAATTGACTCATGCTCTTAGTGTTATTGTAAGACCTTTAAAGTACAAGGTGAAGTCAATTTCAAAACGTTTCTGTTTTGATAAAGGACAAAAATTATAAAAAGTAATTGAGGTAGATCCGTCAAGATTTATACCCTGCAGAATATTTTCAAACGAGGTTTTCATTCTCTCAATAAATTAAATTTCTCGAACTATTTAGGGCCGTTTATCTCCTGTTAACGTATCGTTGCATCCATTTTCTTAATTATAATAATGAAAAGTAATTTCATTTGCAGTTGAGTAATAATTCTCTGTATGCTTCCGTTAAATAATGTTTTTTAATTTGTTTGGAATTTTCTTGGGAAAATTTTTGTAAAAGTCAATGCACGTCTGTCCTGAGTGACCCGAGCATGCGCGGTCCACTTACTTATGTTTTCGACTTATGTTAAGACAATTGTGAATATTATTGTGTGTCTGTACATCGAAAGCTTCGTTAATTCTGCTATTTTGTTAATTTTAAGTGGAGTATTTTCCAGTAGACTTTTCTCCAGTTTTGATCCGTTTTTTTAGTATCTACGCTCAACTACTCAGTCTGTGGGGGTGACTTTGAAATTCACTTCATCATTTCTTAGATAAAAAAAATCAAGAAACAAACTATAAAAGTCGTCTATCAGTCTTTGTTTTTTGAAGTGAAATCTTCTTTAGCATCGTTGTGATTTGAAAGTGGATGAAATGAATTGTATTATGTAATCATAAAGGAAGGAAAGGAAAGGGGAAGGGGAAGGGGAAGGGGTGGGGGAGGGGGATATGTGGAGTTCGAGATAATGACTGTCCTGTGCTCTAGTTTCTTTATTAACAGACAATTGTCCATGATATCTGTGTTATATGTGATGATGATTATTAATTATAAATCTTGGTATTTGAGTTTTTAACAAGAGCTCTGTTAAGTAACAATTAACAGCGTTTATCTTATACCTATTAACATACCATATAGATAATTTATTGAATGTCCTTCGTATGTTGAAGGAATCGGTTGTTTGGGTATACTAAAAAAAGTTTTAGTAATAGATTGAGTTTATGTATTTATTTTATATGTCACTCATGGATTTATCCATTATATTTATAAATGGGACAGTAAACTATTATTAATGATTACTTGATTAGTTTCATTAATTATTACGTTAATATTCATCAATGAATACGTCACCATTGATTGTAATCGGTTAATTTAATGTTGATATTGACTGCGCTTTCCTACCCTCGATTGCTATGATCATAGATGCTATGTTCAGAGATATGTTTTATTCTCACTTATGTCACATTAGTTCGAGATTCACGTGCTCGTTTCATTTTTCTCGTGGGTACTTAATGCCGATAATGATTGTTTTAATTCCATTTGTTTTAATGTTTCCATTCACTTGTGGAACTTAAATGACTAATGACTACATACAAAACACACTTATGTCATAATTATATGTCACATTGTGAAAGTGGAAAAGTATTCTTCCAGGTGTACAACTTATGTCACAATTATCTGTCACATATAGTGGAAAAATATTCTTCCAGGTGTGTACCACATGAAATACGGATAAATTTATTAAAATGCGGTTTATTGATAGATTATTCTCTTGTTTCATTTAATATTGTAATATACGCATTAAATAATAAATTTAAATTAGAAAAGAAAATTTTTAAATCATACAGTTTTATTATAAAATCGATGATGAACTTAAAGCTCTTAAGTATGGATTACCAATCTGGGGCATCAGAATAAAAAGTAATTTCGTGGAGCCCATTTAGTGAAGATGTCATATATATAGCCCATTTAGTAAAGATGTCATATATCTAAAAGAGATCATTAATATGGTATTCAAATCGTTTTCTTTAAAATATAAAAACAGTATAAAATATAAGAGAATATTTATAAGCTCCAACAAAAAGAAATCTAAATGCGTCAAGTAATATTAAGTGTTTTAAGCGCTTTAAAGAATAATCCTGTTTTGAATCGATATTTGCAAAGGATGTAAACTTCTCACTTGTGGCCTAATTTACCAATTTGAAATCAACAGATCGAGAAGTCTCATGATTTAGACAGGTAATTTCCACGCGGCATAAGAACCGAGGAGATAGAACCCTGAATTCAATGAAAAAGTCTCTGCTTGAGTCACACAATACTAATTTGTAACCAGCAGATCCTCAAATTTCACGGTTTAGACGGAAAGTGTTCACACAGCATTAGGACTAAGGAGTGGGAACCCTAAATTCAATGACAGAGTTTCTGTTTTGAGATTCAGAATGCCATTTTAGAATCAGCACATGCTTAAGTCTAACGGTTTAGGTAGACGGTATCCCCAGCATAAGGGCTATAGAATTGGAATTGTGAGTTTAATGATATCCACAATACCACCTCTGCTTGATATCCACAATAGTAATTTAAAACCAGCAGATCCTTAGGTCTCGCGGTTTAGGTAGGCAGTATTCCTGCAACATTAAGATTCGAGAATCAAGGTTGAAGTTATCACAATGTTGTTTTGTTGTCAGGACTGAATACGTGTGCAAAGTTCTATGAGAGTCGGTCAAGTAAAAGTAGTCAATCGCAAGAGGATAGCAGTGACATACCCAACGTGAAGCTAAATCAAACTGTTTAAAAATATAATTAATGGGAAAAATATTTGCGAATGTAATCTTCAATAATGTTAACGATTAATTTCCTTTATAGTGAAATCTTCTAACACACGTCGGCTTGTATGGCGAAAATCATAGTCACTTATTATACCTTTTAATTGCGAAACATTATCGTAAACGATCAGTCGTAGCCACTATTGGCTATGTAGCTTTCGAATTTACTTTTAATTAATAGTTTTCACTTCAGAAGCCGTCGCTTTTGCTAAACAATGATGCGGATCCACTCTCCACAGTAGTTGCACGAAACCTATAAAACGTTTGTATTAGTATTTGTGATAGTGATCTCTTGAATTGTATTAATGCTTGCAACTGTAAAGTGAAGCGAGGGTTTCGTTACTTTTTTTTTCAATAATAGTCTTAACAATTGCGCTTGTCCATCGCTGTTGATCCAAAAATAATTAGTTTTGGAATTCTAATACTGTGTTATGATGAAAACAAAATCGACCAGTTCAATATTAGATTTTGAAGTTTTCACAATGAAAAATTAGAATTTCGATATGTATTTCCACCAAAAATACAAATATAAACAATTGGATACGGAAGTTCCAATTTCATTTTCCATAGGACTACGTGAAAAGTCAAAATTAATTGAAGTTTAACTTTTAATTTGACAAGCTTTTGGATTGGTTATTTTGCCCGTTTTTTTAAATTGTATGTTGTTTTTATTCTTTCAACTGTAGATTTCTTTGGGTCCTCAACTTCATCACTTAAAAATAAACTTATTGAGATTGACAGAGACAGGTAACTTCTGCTTGTTAAAAAGTGATATTTAGTGTAGTGTTATGCTTATATTTAAAATAATTCAACGTTTTTTATTAACTTAAATTGGTTTGTCTATTTGACTATATGTTTTATTGATTAATTCCCTTATTAATTGATATTTAATTCACTATAATTAATTTAAATTTTAATGTGCATTTTATTGATCTACTCTATTATTGTTCATTTATTGAAATTAATTGAAATCTTTCTTATTCGTAATAACATTGTATGGTAATGGTAACACCAAATTAATCATGCTGTGCTCACTGATTTCGGTGTTGTCACAAGAAAATTATACATTTATACGATTATGTTTCTCGAATAATATTGTTAAAATTGTGACAAAACTGTTTGTGTGCCAATAATAAATAAATTGTACTAAATTTTCAAAAGAGTGCTGTCACAACTGTGATAGGTTTAATATAGGTCGAAATGGTTCGTGTAAATAATGCACGACGTGCAAATGTTCGTTTTTTTTTGGCCGGATGTCTCATCGAGACTGGAATTATCTTATACCACGACATTTTGTCGCAACCATATTTTTCAGCGAGGGAACTAAGAAAACGTAAAATATTACATAGTTTTAAGCTAATAATTCAAAGTCATTTTTTATTATTCTGTCTGTTTCATCCTGTAATATTGGATGGCTATCTTCTTGAGAAAAACTCAGCTTAATTTATTGGAGGGTTGTCAATTTGCGGAGGGTTGTCGTTCGATTAATGATTCATTATCTTTATTATATTTGGAACCATATTATTAAATACAGTACGCTCTTTTCTCGTGTTATATAGGTTGTACTTTTAACATTTTTTCACCATACGTAATTAAATTTGCATGTTTAATGTAGCCTAGCTTTACTACTCTTTTTATTAGAGCTATTTTTTCATAAGTTGCTTGAGATTACGTGCTTTCAAAAACCAGAATATCCTGTTAACGCTTTAACCCTTTTGATAGTATTGCATAATGACATCGTGCCACTTCTTGAGACTGGCAAGAATTCCAAGAGATGGCCAAGATTCTAACTAGAAACCGCTCCCAAGAGTGTAAAGACATTTCTTTCATTATATCATGACTAGCTATGTCCGCGGTTAAGCCGCGTAGAATTATGTAAATTATGCTGCTTCGTCCCCCGCGGTCACTAAACGAAGCCATCACCAAACGACGTCGGTCGTCGGAGTTGGGAGTACATCACACACACGGTCGAAATAATCGGAACAAGACGGAATGCTTGGGATGGTCAGTCAGTAAATAATAAAATAATAAGTCTGTCCGTCTTGCACCATTTAAGGGGTGTTCTCTGACTTTAGTTACATCTTCATCACTACTCTGCCCGTTATTTAAATATATATAGCCTATAATCTTCCTCAAAGTATAGGCTTCCTAATAAAAACAATGTTGTAATCGTGGGCATGGTACCAGAGATTAGCACGAACAAATTTCTTTATTTATTGAAAACCCCATGCCTAACTTACAGAATGACCTAAAGGGCTGGGCATGTGGAAGAACATACGACAAATGGTTATAAAACAATAAGAAATAAAACAATACACTCATAGAGCAATTCAGTACAATTCAAATACAAATACACAATCATTTGGATAAATAACATCTAGACAAGCAACTTCAAGACTGCAGTTCTCAAGTAATCAATTGAGCAGAAAAAATATCTAGACTCTAGATATGCACCCAGCATATAGCAATACTGCGTTGAATAAGTTGAGTGCATGAAAGACAAGTGAACGCTGTAGTACATTCGTGCGCGATCTAGGCAGTTAAATAAACAATGACATCGTCCTTTTATATATCAGCCAGGAGCATAAAGGACCACTAAACTCAAGATCAATGTAATGATAAATAATTTAAAAAATTCATGACTAAAAAGCAATTCCCGTCGGAATTGAAGGGAATATATCCGACTATGCCCAGTCTGAGGGAATAAGTGACGATAATACCCATAATTTTTATAATACAAAAACCTATTAAACTTTTTTTAACATTTTGTCCAGCATGAGATATAAGTAGCTTCCAGACCGGAGACCAGATGACTGCGTTCGTTTCAAGTATATTACGGGCTAAAAAGTTAAATATTGTAACATTATGATAGTAACATATAAATAGTGTAATAGTTAAATAGTGTAACATATCTTGTAAATTGTGGGAATTCCGTATAACAAATCTTAGTGCTTTGTAAGTTTTCTGAGAGTTTTCCACGATATTACCGTGAAATGTGAGAAATAAACAAACTCTCTTACTTTATATATATATATCATCATCATCATATATATTAATACGCTAAGGTTAAGATGTTACTCTCCCTTTTTAGAAAAAACCTCACAACTAATCCACATAAATTATATATCATTTTAAAGATAATTGCTTGCTCTACCGGCATCCACAACTAAAAAATTTATTATTGCTATTGTTTTTGCAAATTAATTAATTATTAAAATTATATACACAAAACAGCAATGCTGCCATCTAACGGCTCAACGTCAATATGATTGACGGTCGGTAAAATTTTTATTTAATTTCAAATCCACTCACGTATAAATAAAGTGGCGCTTTAGCTCAATGCTTTTGATACTTGCGCCTCTATATGTCAATTTTAGTAAAATATTTGTTTGATCTGTCATCTGAGCTTCATAATGGAATAAATAATGCGAAGACTTCGCACGGGTTACGCTAGTATATATATATAATTAGTATATACTTTCCTACTTTATAAATAGTAGTTATAAATTGAACTGATAATATTCACATCCCTTGTCTTAGCAAATATCATATAACAATTACTTGCTGTTTTTTAAAACCTGTCGTCTTTAATAGTATTACTGTTCTGCTGCGGAGTTAGAAAGTGCGCAGACAGATCGATGTGACAGCAATGCATCAAAATTTTTTCCATCAAATTAATAATTCTTTATAAAGAAATGTGACCACGTGAGTTTAACTCATGACAGATCTTTCCTCTTTTATAGACTGTACAGTGTTTCAGAACCAACTTTTACGATATACCCATGCTATTTTAAATTCATTGCCTCTGCATGTATGTGATTGTTTTCGCGTGGATACAATCACATGACATGTCTGTCGCATCCTCTTTGTGAAAATCTCCAGTTGACTAATTAAGTTACGACTTTTTTAAATGTCAAACAGAGTAACGTCATCATATAACGTCAATCTGATTGTTTAGGTGAAGATGTAGCCTGTCAAAATATGTGTTGACCGATTGTGTCCGGTTCGTTTGTAATTAATTCTCCAAATGATCGATCATTTTGGATGATATTGTCGCATCAAATTTCATTTGTTAATTGCTCCCAATCAATTTTTTTTTAGCTATTTTGTCTTCAATGTTAAACTTTCTTCTAGATTAGTTCCGTGATCCTAATTTAGTTGAATTTTAACATTTAATATCTAGCTTAATGTTGTCTGATGTTTTAGAATAATATCGTTTGCCAGTTAAATGTTAAAAACGTGGGAATTATAGCAATGTGGGGAAATATTCTCACTTTTTATGGGTTTTTGTGACCACTTCTGTAACAGCGCCAGCAACTCATATTTTGCCCGTATCATTAATTTGTTTTATTATCGAATCTCTGCCTTTAACCGGGTTTGGAATTTTTGTGCATTATTTTTTTTTGTATTTATTGAAATGTTCCGTGTAATAATTTGACATTTACAGAGTTGATTCGGAGTGAGGAAAACTAAAGAGCTAAAGTTAAAGTAAAAAACTAAAGGCCTATGTCTTTTTAGACTAGTGATTTAAATATGTTTAATGTGATCCCACTTTTATAACTTTATCACAAGAGTTTATCTGACATGGTAATGTGATTACTTTCTCTCAAGTTTTCATTTATTATTCCAAATCTTGTCATTGGCCTGATTAAATATATAAACAAAAATTTATACAGATTGATAAAATTATAATAAATTTAATGTGTGTTTCGAATACTAACAGGTGTCAGTTAAAATTCTTTCTGATAATTGTTCATTAATTAAAATTATTATCTGAGATCAATTAAAATCAATTAAAAGAGTTGTATAATTTAAATGGAACCAGATACTACTTCCTTACTTTTTATTAAAAAGTTTGTCTTTAATTATAAAGTTTATCTTTAATAAAACACTAGCGTGACCCGTGCGAAGTCTTCGCATTATAAATTATTCAACTCAATTTAATAAATCAAAATTGATTATTCAATTCATTTCTAATTTTGCACACTGCTTATTACGTTTTTATTCCATTATGAAGTTCAGATGACAGATCAAACAAATATTTTACTAAAATTGACATATAGTGGCGCAAGTATCAAAAGCATTGAGCTAAAGCGCCACTTTATTTATACGTGAGTGGATTTGAAATTAAACAAAAATTTTACCGACCGTCAATCATATTGACGTTGAGCCGTTAGATGGCAGCATTGCTGTTTTGTGTATATAATTTTAATAATTAATTAATTTGCAAAAACAATAGCAATAATAAATTTTTTAGTTGTGGATGCCGGTAGAGCAAGCAATTGTCTATAAAATGATATATAATTTATGTGGATTAGTTGTGAGGTTTTTTCTAAAAAGGGAGAGTAACATTTTAACCTTAGCGTATTAATATATATGATGATGATGATGATGATGATACCGAATTTTACACATCTGCGTTAATAGATCCGGCAAAAATTTTTTTGATTTTGATTTCAAAATTAATAATCAATGATGTTTTCTTTTTTTGTAATATTAACTAGAAGAGAGACATATTGGGTAATTTGATGCATTTCGCTAAATTTTATCTAGCCATTTAATAAAACAACCGTGCGCCGTCAATTGCACGTTGCAATCAGATTCTTTCAGTGATGTTCGTCTGTAGAATCTTTGATTATAGTCAACTTATTAAGAGTAGATTAATAAGTTGATTATAATTATAAAGATTCTAGATTTGAGTTCATTTCAATTCTATATAGACTATGCTTTCTCCAACATCTTCGCCCTTATGGATTATATTTATTAAGTTTAAATAAGATACATAAAGGCAAAGTATTTTTCTTGCGAACGCTATGGAGTAACTAAAGTATTTTTGATTATTTTCAAGATAATTAAAGTTATGTAGATGTAGGTGTTATCAAATTAAATAACTTTTGAGTTAAATTTTCCAAAACTTATATATTATATTGGAATCGAAATTACGTCAGTATATCTGTTCGATTCAAAAACGCCAACGCTTGCTCTCACAGCCACGCGTGGCGTAATTTCCGGCTGATTGATTGCGATCGGGCCATAACGTGCGGAATGCGCCCGCTTTGCGAGGGAACCTTATTGTCATCGGCGACCTCGGGGGGCAAGGATAATAGGAAAGCGTCGCTCGTCCTGCGGTGTGCGGCCTAAACGACCTCTCGGCCCCTCGAAGCAGGGTTGAAGCTGTCCTGTCAGGTTGTTTGTTGAAATGCGGCGAGGCAGATGCTCTGAGGGAAACTGCTGTTTTAATAATGTTAATAGAATAACAAAAGAAAGTTAGGTGCTTAATTATTCATTCTTTATCTTCGAGCAAATTTCAACATATAATATCAGTTTTAATTTTTAATGATCTCCTTTTCGTAAGACATGTGTTGCATATTCTAGACGAACGTAAGTGACGTTTATAAAACAAGAGAATCTTTCCATTTTGGTTTTCGCTTGGAATGACGCTTTTGACTAGAACCCACCGATCGGTTGCGGTTTTGTAGAATTCCTAAAAAGTTTTGACCAAAATTCCTCAATACCTTTTTGGAATTCTTGATGCTTCCATAGTATCCGAGTTTACAAAGTATTGGGTCGTATGACACGTGTCATATACACGTCATCGAATGAGATTAATATTATAACAATAAGTATAATTAAGTTTAATAATAACGATCGTAATTGCTCTTTGGAATTTAACAATGTCGACTTTAATGGAGTTAATTTTCTTATAAATGCACTATTAAAATATTCCACAGATGGGCACGTTTATAATTCTAAGCAATGTACCGGGAGTGAACGGTCGTTTATAATCCACCTCAGAATTCCTAAGAATGCACGTTGGAAAGATTGAATAGTCGAAGATGTTCTTTTGTGAGTTGTGAGATATTTATGAATGTAGGTTGTTTTTATACTGGCTTGGTATGTTGATTGATGTACTTTGTGTTAGTGTTAGATAATGTCTGTATTCAGATGGGATGGTGTTTGCTTATAGGCTTAGGATGTAATATTGTTTTTATTTTGTTAATAATTGCTATTTATGGTAAAGTTTACAAGTTAAGTTATGCAGCACTCCATGTGCAGAGGCATCGAACATGTTGATATGCACGTGGAATTGTAAGTCTTCAGTTTCTATACCTATTGTTAACCGCCGTTAATGTGATACAATGAAATATAAAGATAATTAGAAAATAAATTAAAATAGACTATGGAACTTGCAGATATGATGTAGGTTTCGAATAAAAATTGTCGGTGTTTAGTTTTCTTTTTTGAGCGATGGTTTTGTGTTCCATCTTGTCGAATTTAATAGTGAACTTAAATTAATCTATAGCCAACTCGCACTTGTGGCGTTTATACCTTAGCTTAGTACGTACCTCGTTAATGTAGAAAAGCCAATATTCTAGAAGACATTCCCGGTTTTTCTGTTATTAAAAAAATTGCAAATATAAATTTCAAGTGTATTCTTATTTTTAAATGGCGTTCTCCCTTGCTTTTTCTGCCGATACGTTGTTAAAATGACGTTCAATAAGAGTTGTTTTATTCGCGTGCAAAGTTACAAGATCAAATATTTACAAAGGTCGAATTTGAGTACCTATAGTTTAGAGCTATAGTAAAAAAGTTAATTTTCAATATTCTCCCTGGCTTTTTCTGGCGATACATTGTTAAAATAAAGTTCAATAGGAGTTGTTTTATTCGCGTGCAAAGTTACAAGATCAAATATTTAGAAAGGTCTATCACAGGATCAAATATTTACAAAGATTTTGGGAGTTGATTTTGCGGAAGGCAGGGACCCATCCTGGGCTGTCAAGCCATTGAAGAAGAAGATACATTTCTTCTTTACAGTACATTACGTTGAAATGACAATTAAATGTCAAGTCCAGCAATCTTTCATTTTACTATATAGACCAAAGCTGATCTTTTAAATTATCGTTAAAAAATATTGTTTTTATATTTTTTTGTCATTTACTATCGTGCGTTTACATTTATTAAATGCTTTTTTTTATTTTTAAGGAAACGTCAGTGCCCATAATGATTGTGAAATTCCTAAAATGTCATTAAAAGCGTCATCAACGCTGTAGAGCGTTCGCTAGTTGATAAATAAATGGCAATTGTTAACATTTTACACATTAAAATCCGAAGGTAACTCGTGTGTTTTGTTAACGGTTTTCGCAATGCGGACCGATTTTACGCGTCGACGAGGGAAATAAAAACAGTTGAGCCGTGGAGCGGCGGCCCCGTCAAGTAAGCGTGACGCGTGAACTGATTGTGTATTAAGGTGTTGGTTTGTGTTAATAATTACGTGTTTTAGCATGATTTGTGAATGCCGCCTCTTTTCGTTTTGTTTGCTGGTTTGATAGAGATAGCAAACCTTTAGATAGCTATGTGGAATAGATAGGAATAATGAAATGTCGCAGATTTTCCGATATCGATATAAGTAAGGAATAAGAAATCTCGCAAATCTTTAGATGGCGATGTGGAATAAAGAAGGAATAATGAAAGCTTTCAAAAGTCTTTGGGTAGCGATGTAAGTAAGGAATTATTCAAAAGGAATGGCCTAGATATAAAATTGGTTGTCTTAAGACTATTTCTATAAAATATTTATTGAACCTACGGAGAATGGTTGAAATGGATTATGGCGGAAACCTAAGCTAGGTTTGTGAACTTAGCGCCGTGAAATATAAAAACTAACGCAATCGCAATTGTTTATAAAGTTTTGTAGTGATTTAAATAAATTAGGCTAGGTTGAATAAGATGGAGCCGAGTACTCATTTAATTTGCTACTTTAAAATGTCATTAAAATATAGGTTAATTAAAAGCTAGTATTTAAAATTATAAAAATTTTTTAAAAAAATAAATAAGTTATGTCCTTCTAAATTTAATTGTAGAAATGGAATGTGATTATCTCCCTGTCTTGTTCGATCTCGTAGAAGACAATGAGCATCACTGACAACGACATCACAATTTAGTATAGCCGTAATAAAAAATAAAAAGAAAAAAATATCTGATAACCTCCGACTTCCGTTGTCCCTATGCTCATGCGCATTAGCGTAAAAAATACCTTGATGTCCCGTCCCTTTGATTACCTATCAAAGGGACATCAAGGCATTTTTTTAGCTTACAATAAATAAAAGAATATTGGCTTGTTTCCAGCTTTTATTTCGCTCTACGTTTTCTTTCGGGTTTTAATTTTACTTTTTATTTATTTATTAACTGAATACTATCGATTTCTGAAATTTAAATTTTATACTATTACAAAAAAAGTATTTATTTATTTTATTAGTTGATAAATACAAGGATATTGACTTGTTTCCAGCTTTTATTTCGCTCTACGTTTTCTTTCGGGTTTTTAATTTTACTTTTTATTTATTTATTAACTGAATACTATCGATTTCTGAAATTTAAATTTTATACTATTACAAAAAAAGTATTTATTTATTTTATTAGTTGATAAATACAAGGATATTGACTTGTTTCCAGCTTTTATTTCGCTCTCCGTTTTCTTGCGTGTTTTTAATTTTACTTTTTATTTATTTATTAACTGAATACTATCGATTTCTGAAATTTAAATTTTATACTATTACAAAAAAAGTATTTATTTATTTTATTAGTTGATAAATACAAGGATATTGGCTTGTTTCCAGCTTTTATTTCGCTCTACGTTTTCTTTCGGGTTTTTAATTTTACTTTTTATTTATTTATTAACTGAATACTATCGATTTCTGAAATTTAAATTTTATACTATTACAAAAAAAGTATTTATTTATTTTATTAGTTGATAAATAACACATTTTTTGTCCTAACGTTTTTATAAAATTTTACGATTTGGCTATTTATATTCAAATTGAGGCAAAGAAATTTAAAATATGTAATTAGCACAGTTCTCATTAACCCACATTATAACTGATTGAATTTTACGACGTTTCGACTTGTTTTGGTATAACCATTGTCCGCGATTATAATGGGAGTGTTGAAGTACTAGCGGCGTGTAATCGTTGACAAAACATGGCATTGTGGAAGTGACACTCGCAGCCTAGAAACTTGACATTGTGAATGGTAACGGATGTTCTGTCTTTGAAACATTAGCATCAAACTAAAATAAGCTTCCAAATCTCGTATTCAAATATTACCGATATTATCACGACGTCTCTCTATAAAATTTAGTACTCCTTTTCCTTATTAATATGCATGTTCGCGTATTATTAAAATTTTTCTTGTCGTTGTCGTGTCCACATGAGATGAAGAATATCTCATATGGAAAATGGTCGCCAGAGCCTCGAAAGGTTGGACTTCTAGCAGTCCCGCTTCGATGAGCGGCCGGGAATCGAACCCGGGTCCTCGCGGTGCGCGGTCATGCGCTCAACCCAACACCCCACGGTGACGATTAAAATTTTTGATGTCACCTTTTCAGAGTTGCGTACCCGAAGGTAGCAAACGGAATCTTGTTGCTTTCGGTCGGTTGTCCTTCCATCCGCCTACCTTCTACCATACTCTAGTTCCTAAACTCTCTGCTTAAACTTTACAAAAATGTTATATGTAATCATAACCAAAATATATAGTCGATGTATATATGAATATTCGGTAGTGAAGGTGAATAAAACGACTCAAAGACATGAGGCACATCGTTTGAAAGAGCGTTTCATAGTAGTTTAAATATACCTTTTTTATTTTATTTTTTTTACTTGAATTCGCAATTGCAGAAAATATGTGGAAATATGCCCCTATTCGCAAAATAACTCTGGAAGCTATCAGGAAATAGTCCTCTATTTCATAAAAAAAACTCTGATAAAAATCTAAATGGGTCCACGTCTATAGTCTACGACTTTAATAACAGTGTAGACTTAATAACGGGAAATAAGTCGTTTTGATATCTCAAAGTAGTTTATGAGAAATAATTTCCTTTAACTAATGCTATTTGTCTCATCTAAAATTAATGACAAAATTAACATCTAACCTTTTACCGAGAGAATCCTGATCCTATTTGACTGGTTTTAAAATAAAATGATCATATACACTAAACGCGTTGTTTAATGTAGTCTCCTATCCATGTATGTGTTAATCAATAAGTCCATTTTTATATCTCATTATTAAACAACATTAAATACACCATGCCAATTATAATTACTTCAAAGCCCACATTTTATTCAAATCTTCTAAGGGGCTTGCGTGACACACGTGCAACAAAGGGAAGATAACTGTATTTTTTTCGGAATTAGTTAAAAAAATATTTTACGTGCATTTAACATCAGGATGCCAGAAGGTTACAGTTGATATGAAGGTCGCTGGTAATTAGATATGTTGCGAATTATTCCGGGAGTAAAAAAATACTTTGCATTGTATTTTATCTTCAATCTACTTCCTACTAATTATTACACAATAATGACCCAGAGAAAGAGGTCATGATGAAGGTAATCATACCATAGTAGTCGTTGGGTTTAAATATTTTAAAATTCATTATAAGTTCTTTGTTTGGCGTTTTTGCTAAGGCGATTGTCCTGTAAAACTAAAGAAGCTAGTACTGCTATAATAATCACGGCCGATACCTATTTTTTTTCTATGTTCTGCTCCTACTTGTATATACACAGCATTAACGTTGCACATATAACTACAGATATACTACTATTTCAGCACGTCGGTGACGCGAAATAATAAGATGTTACCCATCCAAAAAGCGTCCAACGCGCACATCATACAGTCGGGTATACACAGTGTGTTGGTGTATATATATGTATACGTCTGCACCGGCCGCTGCACGTACGTCAGTCTGAAGCGAGATCAGTAGATGATAATATATATATATATATATATATATGTGTGTGTGTGTGCGTGCGTGTGTGTGTGTGTGTGTGTGTGTGTGTGTGTGTGCGTGCGAGCGTGCGTGTGTGTGTGTGTATGTATCTGACCAAACACAGCGCGTCATACTCATAGCTACAGATATACTGTTAATATTAGTATGTCGGTGACGCGAACCCATAAGATTTTCTCTTACCAACAATCGCTCAACGAAGACGCTGAAGAAGTTTTCACTTTAAAAATATCATCAAGACTGATAATTTTTCTGCGGCACGACAATATTTCAGATAAAAAATAAACACTACGTTTATAATCTCATTACGATAAACGGCTAATTGTTAGGTGCGAATAAGAAGTCATATTTTGTTTCGCTTATACTGCATCGACCATGTGTTCTATATAAAATCGCGTTAGTGTTTTGATAATTCCTATTGTTTTGTATTTTTGTATAGGTTTTTAGTATTCATTTTCATTTCTTTTATATTTTAAAACCATTTCTGTCTCAAGTAGCATTTCCGAAGACAAATTATTGAACGCATTATAGGGTTCGTGAAGTTTATGTCGTGTAGCAGATGTTTTTTTGGCGGCCAGAGTACGATTTATTTGAGTCACAAATAAAGAGTGTTATTTAAATTAGTCATCCAAATTTTCCATCTGTCGTCAATACCTTTTAGGTAGACTCTTCTGCTCATTTTATTGCTTTGTTTTATTGTCACAGCTGGTTTCGCAGTTGTCTTATTAGAAGTTTCCAGATATTTTTTTTTGTTTTTTTACTGGAGTCATTTATAAAGAGTTTGGTAAACAGACGCGGCGGAAGCTAGCTAGAAGTGTATGTTGGTTTGACGGGTTGATGAAACTAATTCATTGATTTAATGCAGTTTCGCTGAATAATCACCTCTAAAGCTGACCTCGTTTCGTGACTGCAGTTTAATTGATTGCTACAAGCACGTCTGTGAGTATTAATAACTAAAGGTTTAGTTACGTAACTGTATATTCTGGAGTCATAACAAAAGGCTGTAGTATCTTCCAGGGTATAGGCGATCCGAGATTGATGATAATGCAGTTTGTAAATACGCGTCACATATTGCACTAAGCGTCAAGACTTGAGCGAGCGCGGACAATGGTCGCTGTCAGGATTGCATACTGCAGATGCAATTGCATATTCCGTCATTGATATGATGGCTGATGGATCGAGACATAGTCGCCATGTCTGAGTGTAACTGTAGATGACGTTTGACAGATGGAATATCTTGGCTGGTCCATTCTTGCCTCGTAGGTAATTTATACACACATTTCCTTTTAAAGTTGTTCGTTTGCCGTTATCTTCCGACTGGCGCGAGGATTAGCCTGATTTATTATTCTTTTCGATGTAATGTGGATTTTTAAAACAAAACAGAGGTACTGGGATGCAGTGTAATAAAATATATACTTACACTAACTAAAAGTAAGTAATGTATATTTTAAATGGTCCCTGAAATTTTGTGACAACGCTTAGGAAGACAATGGAAATTTAAATGTTTTAGCGATCAAGTACTCATACATAGACCATAAAATAACTATCTATTTATGGAATATCAGTTTTTCTTTTTAGTTGTGTCTTAAATCTAGACAATTTTTCTTTCCATTCAATCTAAATATTGCGTTTCTCAATTTAGTGTGATATTTAAAGTATAATTATAATGTAGGTTTTGATCAGGTTTTACATTTCCGTACACAAAAGGGAAAGACGGAATCTTTATAAGATCATCAAGTGTCGACCGTTTTGGCTATTTGTTACAAATGTTGTTATCAGAAACAGTTTGACGTAGATAACTTGAAATTTAAAGATATTAATCTGAATTTGGTATTTATACAATTAGTAAAGATCTTTGGTAATAGCCCACCTGACGATGTTGTAATACAACGAAACCTAGGTCGTGGTAAAGAACTTAAAGAAAGTAGAAATAATACTACATCACGTAGAAATAATACTACATCATCATTTAATTGTGAATAATGAATTTCTGCAAAATTAACGCCAAATATGTTCCAGATTTTTATATTTTTTTTCTTTTACTGTAAGGTCTCCCATGATGCCGACTATGTACCACATAGATTTACGGAAAGTACCATATAGGTGTTGATAACGTTATAAATAACAAAATAATACGCTTTAAAGTGCCATATCTTTTTATTGTGTAAACCAAAAAAACCTGAAATTTTTACAGCTGTGTAAGTTCGAGGCGTATGACATACGATACTTCAACCTAATATCTCAAATCGTTTCTGAGCAAAAAAGGGTTTTTACAGAAAGACGAACGGACGGACAACAAAGAATCATATAGGGTTTTGTTTTTTTTTTCATTTTGAGGGATGGAACCCTAAAATTTTTTACTGTTCCGCAATTGGTTCCTTCGTGATTTATTGTAGAGACTTTCCTAAGACTATGCTTCTAATAATTTTTTGTCGTATTCATCTTTAAACTTTTTTTCTTTTTTTTTTTCTTTTTTTCGTTCGAAAGAATTTTATTAACGTGATACCTCCATTATTCATTTTGACATTTATAGAAACAAATTGCTCTTACAATATTTTAAAAGCTCACATGCAGATTTATATTGACTACCCCATAACTCGTTTGATCGTAGAGTGCAACGAAGGTAAGAAACTTGGTAGTGGAGACTTGTGTTCAGTTATTAGCTAGAAATATTATCCAGTTACATGTCAGTGTGTAACTGTTAATGGTAACAGATACTCGAGTTACACAAAACGCGATAGGATAAGTTCAATGAATATATTATTTAAGAAAAAATCTCGTGAGCTGTTTTGGTAAAGTAATCCAATATCTGTGAAACTGTAGCCGGCGATATGTAAAAGGCAGTCAGTCAAATGTTATGATTTATACACAATAAATATGTAAATGACGTCAGTCTTCTTCGAGTGCTCGTAACGGACGTCTGTTGTCTCTATTTAGATCCTATACCGTTCATTGTTATGTGTTTCTAATGAGTGTTTGCTTACTTATAAGTGCCGGCGTTATTTCCGCGGTACGTCTTTATTGCGCGTGCCTTTTGCAATATATGGTTGTCTCAAGTCTCTGAAAAGGCAGACATTTATTACAGGACAATGATCTATTTGTTGTCGAATTGCACAATGCCGTATTGTGAGATCTTGTGGGATTATTGGAAAATCTATTTTGTGGCCATTTGTGTATAATGATGATGGTATGTTTGTTTGTTTCGTGTTTCTGTTCATTTCTAAACTTTATAAAAGAAGGCAATCTAAATGTGATTTCCTTCTTTTAACATATTGTTTTACACCGGACAACGATTTCGAGTTTCATCTTTATTTCGATTGTTAGAAGAAAAAAATGGACGTGCGTTGTATACTCATAAGTAATCAGATTTCTTAAAAGAATACAACATCATGTCACGTTTCTATTGTTACTTTATGCAAGTACCCACGCTCAAAACTGTGATCGGGCAATAATTGAGAGTAATGACTTTGCCCATCTCTACCATGTACGTCTATAGAAATTTTTGTTGTTCAATAAACTTTTACGTTTTAATGTTTTTAGTTCTTTCAGAAAACACCATTGTGAGACCAGATTCTAATCGACTTACATGTTCAGACGGTTTCATGAATTCAAATCTAGAAAAAGAGCTGCGTCCTTCCGTCAGATAAAAACGGACTTTCAATATTGTTTAATATCCATCATCTTGAGTTAAGAATATCGAGTATTTCATATGTTAACAGGATGTATGAAATTTCCTATCGCTATACTATTCTAAGCTCGAGGATATTTTAAAAGCGTTTTAAGCTGTTATTTTCCTAAACAACCCGCCCGACACACATTGGCTCTTGATATTTTCTTATGCGGTACAATAAATTAATAAAAAATTGATTTCGAATAGAAATTAACATCTTTGAAGTGAAACTGTTTATTAAAAATAAAATGTTAGTTAATATTTATAACATTTTAGGATACTACATTCGAAGCCTAAAAATAGAAAACGATTTAATTTTATGGTATTTAAAATACGATACGAAAATAGGCCTTTTCGCTTTTTTTGAGACTTTGAACCAATTTTATTGCTATCTTTTCCAAAGTTAAAAGGGAGAGGTGAGCTTATTTTTTAAATTGGAAAAAGGTTATCTTTGAAGAGAAACTATTAAAAGTAAAATGTTATTTAATATTTATAATAATTTAGGACATTACATTCAAACCCTAAAAATGCTTTATGATACAGTCGACTCTCGTTATTTCAAACCTGCGATAATTCAAACCTCTCTATAATTTAAAGTTATCACGAGTTTCCTAGAAAATTTCTTTATATTTCGAACTAAATCAATACATTTTTATACACTTGGTAATTCGAACGAAAAAATCATTGCTACGTAACAACACGACGCGTTAATTCGAACTCCTCGGTGCCAGACCCTCGACAATTCAAAGTTGATTCAAAGAGACCGAAAGATTACCGAACATTTCGAGACAAGTTCAAACGTGTATCATCGTACACGAGCCTTTGTTTTTGTTATGATTAGTTTGACACACACTATGTGCTTTGAAGCAAACCAATATAACAGAGTTCTTTCGAAAGATTAATTAATTCGCATTATGAATATGTGCACGTACTTGTATGTTAAAGAATCGGTTAATAAATAATCAATAATTCGAAATTTTATTTATTTTTTCTCAAAAATTTCGAACCATTTGATACAGACACTCGATAATTCGTAATATTTAATAATAATGTATTTCAAACACTCGATAATTCGTAATATTTTAAGAGTCCTTCGAGTTTCGAATTAACGAGAGTCGACTGTATTTAAAATACGATATGAGAACAGCCCTTTTTGCTTTTTTTTTAAACTTTTTGAACCAATTTGTTTGCTATCACTTCCAAAATTAGAGGGGAGGAGCTTATTTTTTAAATTGGAAAAAAGTGTGGTCGTTTATGAAAGCACGGGCATTTTTGTGTTAGTGAAAAAGGTCCAAACGGACGGATAATTTGCTATAATTATTATTTTTGTTCATCAAGTATTTTCAAGTAAAACGCCTAAGTATAGTTTTAAGAAAATATACCATTTAAGCGTTGTGTATCAAACATAATTTTTTATGAGGGTGTGTAATATCTTAGTGGCATATATCTATATTTCCAACTTTGGGTTTCACTGGTTACTGCTTTAGGAAGGTGAGATAAATTTTATGTGAAAATATTATAAAAGATGACCTATCAGCATACAGCGTTCTATTAAAGTTGGGTCTTCGCGTGATGGTCAGGTGCGATATCAGTGTGCATAGTTAAGCTCATCCACATCTATTTTAATGTGCAATATTTCGAATTTGAATTTAATGTTTTTCACGTCTGTGAACGAAGTTTCTTTTTTTCTCTCAGTTTTTAAATCAGTTTTGCTAATCGAAGTTTTATTTTGATATCTTATCGTTTCAAAATATACTTATTTTCTTTATGTTCGACTTATATTAGCAATCAAAACATTTGTTTGTTTCTCATCATCAATTTATTAGACAGAAATTTCTATTAGGCAGTGGCGTTGTATCGCATGAGGTCTAAAAATAGTCAAAGACGGTGTACCTTACCCATGACACAAATTAGATTAGAAAGCGTGAGCTCATTAGAATGACCGTTTGGAGATAAGCCGCGCGTCGCGGCGGCGCCGTAACAGCATCGTAACGACTGCGCCCAGTCTGTTATGGTGACAATGAGCAAATATTTGTACTGGCTTAATTATGGTCATTTGCTTTAGGTCGACGACCGTTTTATCTGATTTGTGGCTTCTCGCGCGATTGGGTAAGATGAAAGAGAAGTTAGTGTAACGTCAAAGAAGGAAAGAGCGTCTAGATAATATACTTTGCGTAATTATTGCGACCGTGCAATTGAAAAGTAATATTTGCTTAATTCTCGTAGCGTGTAATGGTAATTACCTTTTGTAGTTTTGCGGTTTAATGCAAACACTAGCGCCGCACGAAATCACGGCCGAGTTCAAGGAGCTGATGATGTGAGTCATAAGTAACTGATGCTGATAAATTAATTATCGTATGTCTGTTGATCAAGGTCTGTTATTTTAAGTGATGTAGTTACAGGTGACTTGAATTTATTTGCTTAATTTTGTTCGATGTCCGATTTTTTTAGTGTCTATCTTGTTTTGGAAACTTAGGTTTTGTATTCGATTCTTTTTGTATTGCAGACCTACATGAAGACACGGTACGATGTAAGCAAAACAACATACGATTGCTGTTAATACGACAGTCGAACTTTAGTTCGTTTTTAAATTCTTTCGTCACATGTTACATCATTTGTCCAATTAACGTGTGTGGTGATGTTTATAGGAATAATATTTTTTGGTATTCCATATCTGAGGATTCGAAACTATATTAGTTTATTTCGTGCATTTATCTATTTGTCTGTCTTATATTGTCGTGTGTACGTATTTATTAAAAGGTAAGAGATATAAAATAGATAAGAGATTGCAATTTGAAATCGAGTTGTATAAGACAAAATCCCGATCGATGAAGATTTAAGAGAGCTTTCTCTATATAAGCTTTGTGGCATTGTACTAGTCGCAGTTAAGTATAGAAGACAAGCGGCTTCGGGCTGTCGACAATGCATCAACGTAGTCCTAGTACGACATACGCTTTCAGGATTGCTCGGGATGTCACTAATAGGAATGCCAGCAAATTAGATCTTAGTGTTTATGTGATAATGTGTTGGTATTAAAGCGGTTTTGAGTTTGGGTAATTTAAGAAAAAGAGTATGAACAAGAGTGAAAGTATAATCTTTATAGGAATTGTATCATCTAGATAGGATTTTTTTAATGCATCGCCCACATTCTCGAAACTGAAGGATTCTTGACTAATATATTGTATAAATTGGCCACTGCAATTTTCACCAGAAAGCATCGGTAAGTAAGAAAATTTATTGTTTTAAAAAAAGCTACACGCTTTTCTAAGTAAACGATTAACTTACAGTTAGTTATTGCGAAGTTCCAATGACCATCTCCCTTCTTCATCAGCAGACTTTTCTGATTACTATTTGTAAACGAGGGACTCATCAAAAGAAGATAAATCGAGATGACCATCTCCCTCTTCCATAATCATATCAGCTCCACGGTATGTTGTACCTTATTATTGTATCATCACATGGAAGTAGATGAAAATCATTTGCTGAATTTTGTTTAGATCCATTGTTACACACGCGTTAGCTACTAAAGGCGCTTTAAAAATAGGAAAACGTATTTGCCACTTGCATCCACCTGGAGTGAAGCTTCAGAAGATAGGGGTAGCAACAAAATAGTAATAACAAAGATTAACCATGTTCTCGTTATGGAGTACGCATTTACACAGCTGAGTTTCCGTATAAGTCTCCGTATATTCCGTATATGTCTCTTCTATTATTGTTAATTACTTCAATTCTTTGAAATGTGGCTCCTACGATTGTTATTTTTCGAATTGGTACAAATTAATTCAGTTCATAGTCGCTCGATTCTCAGTAAACTCTGGATGCTTTACGATAGTGAACGATCAACCGTTGTACGCCTTTACTTCGCAACGTATTTTCAGTTTATAATGAAGCGCTAATAATAGACTGATCAGAAATTCGAAACGCGTTTTCCATACTGACGGTGCGCTCTGTGAATCACATTCTGCGATGAGAATCATTGTCTTGTATGAGAACATAATAATTGTACGGTGTGAACGTCGCTTAATTGCTGCATTGCCTTTGCTGTCCAGGTTTTTATTGTTATTGATGACCAAATCAGTGTTTGATGTGGAGCGTATGATAATATTAGATGCTATATTTGAATTTACATTAAGTGCGATTGTACATCTGTATGAATCAAAGTGTAACAATATGTATATATATTCTGGAAAGCTTGGTTGTTGTTTACAATTATTCAAATACTATTTTGATGTAATTGCAACAAAATCGAAAATGTATTCAACACAATTCGACCACCTTCACTTAAGTCGTTATTGTTCATTGCTCACACTTTCTAAAAATATATCATATACCCTTTGTTTATGTAGACAGTATATGTTTTAAATTGGGGAAAGTTTCATGATACTCGGTCCCTTTATTTGCCAAATCCTAATAAACGTACAAAACTATCCTTTTCCTAAAGTTAGCATTACGATTGCAGGACAATTTGAAAGAAAATGTGTTTAAAGGATTTTTCTTCAGTTGTTTGTGTAAAGATTTTAAATATTGGAAAATATATAGTTTTTCATTCTATCCATTGGATATCAGCCTCTGTCATAGTTATCGACATTTTTCTGTTTTATCTTAGTTGATTTTAATTTATTCCCGCTATCTGTGTGATATAATCATATTTATTATAGATGTGTTGAAGCTAGAGGAGGAGTCTTCTTCCCATTGTCTTCAGCTCATCACTTTCCCGCTCCAATTTTTAGTGTTTCGAGCGATGTATCCAGCCTAATTTAATTTTAAAGTGCTTGTTTGTCTTTCTTCTCAATTTGAAGTCCTTTTCTTATGTCCTCAATGGTTACGTAATTTTTGAATATTACTTCTAACATTTTTCGTTCGATCAATCATTCATTTAATTTTATTGTTTTAAGTTTTTCCCACTCACGCCCTCATGTTTCCATGCTGTATATTATTGTTGAAAAATGCATCCCGTGTAAGCTTTGGTTTTTAAGAGACTATTAAACTTAATTTTGTTGTATACAATTGTATATAATATATAATTCACCTTTATAGTAATTGATTAAGTGTTCTTTTATATACAATACTTAGTTGTAATAAAAATGGAAAATATATATTTGGGAACGTGTCGTTTCTATTTTATTTTTTTTATTTTGAGGAACAAATAGAAACGACACGTTCCAAAATATTTATTTTCTATTTTTAATACAACTAAGTACTGTATATAAAAGAACACTTAATCAATATGTTTCAATAAACAACTTGGGAAACTAGGGAAAATATCTCAGTTTTGTGTTGTTATAATGTATACTTATTTTGTATAAACAATTTTTTAACTTGAATAATAATAATAATATTTCTCTCGTATAATTAACTTTGTAAAGTGTACTGTGCATATGGCTCCGTTGTTTATGTAGCGTTATCCTATAAACGGATGCTCGCTTCCCACTCCGCACTATATCTTCAAAACGGTTAATTATATAAAAAAAAGGCTGAGACTTTTTTATGCTCTACAATTTTTATAAAACAGTTAATGACGTGCCAGACATAGGAAGCAAGATATTTGCCCAAAAAAAAACGATTTTATTGACTTTTGACCTTTGATGTTTTTGTTAGTGGCCATTATACCTTATGAGACGTTAGAACGTTAAAATAAACATTAATCTATGCAGTCTCTTTCAGGTCTGTTTTCAGCTTTCTTATTTTCATTCCGAGGTTTAAACCTTAATTTGTGTTACCCTCGAGTATATGTTTGTGATAATGATTTACTACTTTTACTCTCATTTACACGTAGTTTGTCCTCCTGTAGAATGAATTATTTAACTGTTTATCCACATTTAAATTTGTCTTTAGTAATGACTTACTTGTTTTAGCCACATTTAAATTTGTCTGTAGTATTGACTTACTTGTTTTACCCACATTTAAATTTGTCTTTAGTAATGATTTACTTGTTTTACCCACATTTAAATTTGTCTTTAGTAATGACTTACTTGTTTTACCCACATTTAAATTTGTCTGTAGTAATGACTTACTTGTTTTACCCACATTTAAATTTGTCTTTAGTAATGACTTACTTGTTTTACCCACATCTAAATTTGTCTTTAGTAATGACTTACTTGTTTTAGCCACATTTAAATTTGTCTTTAGTAATGACTTACTTGTTTTACCCACATTTAAATTTGTCTGTAGTAAAGACTTACTTGTTTTACCCACATTTAAATTTGTCTTTAGTAATGACTTACTTGTTTTACCCACATTTAAATTTGTCTGTAGTAATGACTTACTTGTTTTACCCACATTTAAATTTGTCTTTAGTAATGACTTACTTCTTTTACCCACATTTAAATTTGTCTGTATTAAAGACTTACTTGTTTTACCCACATTTAAATTTGTCTGTAATGACTTACTTATTTTACTCTCATTTAAATTCAACTCTAATAATTATTTACTTCTTTTACGTACATTTAAATTTATCTTTAGTAATAGCTTACTTGTTTTACCCACGTTTAAATTTGTCTGTAGTAGTGACTTGTTTAAATTTGTCTCTAGTAACGACTTCTTTTACCCACATTTATATTTGTCTTTAGTAACGACTTACTTGTTTTACCCATATTTAAATTTGTCTGTAGTAATGACTTACTTATTTTATTCACAATTAAATTCGTCTGTAGTAATTACTTATTTCTTTTAACTACATTTAAATTTGTCTGACTGAGTAATGACTTACGAGTACTACGCTTACCTACATTTAAATTTGTTTTTAGCAATGACTTACTTGTTTTACCCACATTTAAGTTTGTCTTTAGTAAAGCTTACTTATTTTACCCTCAGTTATGCGTCGTCTCTCATCTATACATAATATGTCCTGGCACTATGCCCTCGTCTCATCGGTATTTACAGATTCGCAGCATGTGCAGCGGTTCACTCGGAGCGCACGATTGCGACAAGCTCGCAGCGCGTCCAACCTCCGCCGCGCGATCGTATCTTCGCGGCGCACATCGGCGCCGCAATGTCGCCGCGTTGCGTGCGCATTCTGCTTGCACTCTTGCACAATATACCGTCGCTGGGCTGTCCACTTTTTCTTCTAATGCCCTCTCTCTAGGTTTTCTAATGCCCTCGGCATAAAAGTAAAAATTTTTTTAAAGAACCAATGTTGGATGACATTGATGTCGTAAGGACTGTAGAATGTTACAAAAATTTTAAAGACACCGTAAAAATTTAAACAGATCGAAGGTTTGGTGTTAGCTGCCAAGCTATTTTCCCAAATTACTCGACTTAAATTTATGAAAAATAGGGTTTTAGAAGCCTGTGGAAAAGTTGTAGGAAAACTAGCGATTATGCTAGGTCTAATAAGTTTTGAAATATACATTATGATTTTATGCCCGTGAGAAATACAGTAGGGTCATACGCATATATTTAGTTCGTGAAAAATTGGTACTTGTGTAATGGTTTAATAGAAATACTATCCTTATGTATCCTGAGATGTTTATAAGTACCTAAATGTGTGTACCCAATCCTCGTAGTGCGAGTTCTGACTATGTTCGACAGGTTTTTTAAATATTCTTTTCAATTCAACCTTGTCTTTGCTGAAACCATGACGTCATTTTATCAACTATTATACAGATTAATTGATTTCGTACGAACTAATGACGTCACTCATTACAATATGTCCTGTTTCGAATATTTATTACCGCATGCAATCTTTACTATATCACATCTACGCGTACGTGATACGTGTATGCGTTATTAAAATAATTCCAAGTATTCGCTTAAAGGTTAACTTCTGAAGCAGTAAGTGTTTGTCACATTTGAAACAAATTGCTTACTGACTTTTAATCGTTGTAATTGATAATCTGGTTAATTGCTCATTATACAATTACGGGTATGTTTCCGTGTTTATCATTTTTGCACAGTTTTTGTTTACGTTTCTTATGGCGCGTTACGGTCTTTACAGTAATTTAATTAATCCCAGACATTACTCCCTGTCAAGTTGGAGGAGATTCATCAATGTTATTGTAGTGTTTGCAATTAACTTATATTGCGAAGTATATAATATCAGACGATTTCCTCATAGAATAATATAATATTAGATACAAGATAAAAATATATAGATGTTAGTACAAGCTTTTAAGTTTAAAAGAATTTTTGAGATCGTGAATACTATTCAAATATTTGGCGTTAATTTTGTAGAAATTCATTATCCACAATTAAATGAAACTACGTGATGTAGTATTATTTCTACTTTCTTTAAGTTCTTTACCACGACCTAGGTTTCGTTGTATTACATCTTTAGGTGAGCTAATCTCTTAAAGTGAGTAAGATCTTAGCAATATTTGCTGATAGATCTTTGCTAATAGTCCACCTGAAGTGAAGTTAGTAGTAATACAACGAAACCTAGGTCGTGGTAAAGAACTTACAGAAAGTAGAAATAATACTACATCACGTAGTTTCATTTAATTGGATCGTGACTACTGTAGATATTTTTGCATTGATAAGCCAGAGTGGATTATAATTTGTTTTTATTTCTTGTAAACGAATTGTTGTTTAAAAAATTTATCGTTGTAATCACAAATTTCATTTGCCTCAGCACTATTGACTCCGTTTCAGAATGATAACTAGGAGAGATGGGCTTACTTTGAAATGGCAATATGTGTTCAGTTCTTTGTTTGTATATAATTTCATTCTAGTCAGTAATCCCTTGAGTTGAGGTACAAGTTATTATAAATCTTGATGATAAGTCATTCAACAATATAAATTAGGTTATACGTTTGTTGACACAGATTGTTTTGTCCAGGGGAAAACACTTCATTTGGAGGTTAATGTGAACCAAATGTAGAACCGAAACTATTTGTGCATGCTAGAACCATAAAACATAATTAAGGAAAAGATTATCGTGCTCTATTGCAGTGTATCAATGTTACATCATAGGAGAATATATCGCATACTTGGAAATATCAGATTGTCAACTACTAAACCTGCCATCTCAGTTCATCAGTTTGTAATTTTAGGGCATATATATACACACACACACACTCGCGAGCACGCACGCACGTACGCAGGCACGCACGCACGCATACACGCAGGCACACACACCACACACACACACACACACACTTTGAATCTTTCAAACCAATGCTTGGCTGTACACAATTCGCCCTAAGCGGAGTTTATACAGCAAAATCACTCTAAGTTCTCTTTATGACATTTCCATATTTTATTTGTTTAACTTGTCGAAAATCAGTTGCTAACCTAAAAGAAGATTGAACACCTCGTTCTTTATATACGATACAAGAAATTGTCGGGAAATTTCTACAATATTCCAGAAAAAAAACTGGAAAAAAATAGTGGATTTTCTTGTTGCCATCTTAGGTGAGCTAATCTCTTACTAGGTTTAAATTGTTCAAAAGGAGAATACAGGAAAACTGATCAATATGTTAGCTCGTACCAACAAAAATGTCACAAGCTCGTTGTCTTTATTTTTTTTCTAAACTAAACCAAGAACTTGTTGTTTAGAACAAATATCATATTATTTCCTTAATAAACGTATTAATCTATCCATCGCAACTAATGTAAATGGGGAAGGCGGAGTGAGCTTGTTTATTTATTCTGCCATCACATCTCAACTACTCAACCGACTTCCAAGAAATTTTGCATGTCATAGAACATATGAACATAAGATAACCCATTTATATCAAAATAAGCGATGCTTAGAAAAATCATCACATTAGGGATAAGTGTATGAACGTACGTATGAATAACACATTATTACAACATGGACCACATCTATCAAGTTGAGGACACAGGCTTTTTTTCTCAACACGCGATTTCTTAGAGTATGTTCTTAACTTCACTTAGCCATTTCCAACACTAAGATCTCTTTTTTTCACAAGAGCATTTTGTCAATTTCAGTACCATTTTCCTCCTTTTCCACGCGAGCGAACCGTGGTCTAAGCTAATCTATTATAAAATCCATCAAATATATAGTTGTACTGTATTAAACTGACAATGGAACGGTTAATTATTCCGTAATAGTGTTTCTTATTATCTTAAAGCGTTTTCCTCTTATACAAGACGGGTTTTATAATACTACTGTATAATTGTGTACATTCACATGTATGTGTTCTAAAAAATGAAACTTCTTAAGACTTTATTTCTAGAGAATAATGTATCTATTTTAATAATATGAATGATATTGATTACCAAAATATCGTGGATCGCATCTTCGCTAAGCCAAGCCACGCTAAGCTTCGCCTAGCCAATCTTGACTCAAGTATTCATTTAGCACTCGTGAGATTTCGTAACAATTTATCAGCAAAATTTTCCTAAGCGTTATGTTTGTTGACTTTTATTTTTTTGCTTATTTAATTGGTTTTCATCTTTTAAGAGAAAATTATGCGAGTAGGTCTTCAATTTGGAGATCTCAATTAATATGTAATAAATAAAAAAAAATTCTAATGCTAGTACAAGATTTAATTTGTTAATATTAAAGTTGATTGCCATGTATGTAAAGTCTTAAATCATTGGATGTGTCTTTGAAAATGAAATTAAACTTTGGGAAATTATTAACTTCAAAATTACGTTAATAATTTCGCAGACCGTGGGGACTCGTTAGTACAACTCCCCCCCCCCCCTGCGTCGCTCTAATTATACCAGCAATTTGTAAATTTTTGAAAATCTAATGAATTTCTCAATACCAGTGTATTATTATGAAATCATTTCAGTTAACTCACACTTACAAAGTCGAGAGATATAGGCAGTTACGGAACCCACGGTGTGCGTTTTCAGACATGCACTTGGTTGGATTTTTTAAATCATACGAACTACTTAAAATGTACGAGGACTATTTCGAAGAAGTCTAGACAGAAATAATTTTTTCTCTTTGTGTAGCATTTTTTTAAATGACTGACAGTTCCATTCCGCGTAATTGGAAAAACCGATATAGAACGGATTTTCCGTTAATGTAGTAAGAGGAAATTATGGAACACGATCCGACTTCTTGATAAATGTGTTACGTTCATTTGTGCAAATTGTCCATGAGTTTATATATAGTGATATATATATATATATATATATATATATATATATATATATATATATATATATATATATACTTGGTAAAATAACTTAGTATAAAGTTTTAAAAGTTAAATGTGATTTAATATCTCATTTATCTCCATGAGATCTCGATCTTTGTTAAATTTTAAAGCCGGACGTATTTATTTTATTGCTTTTTGAACTACGAGGAAAATACTCAATGTTTATTTTATTCTGGCATTGTTCTCATTCAAATGTCACTTTCATAGATAGCAGATGTAATTTAGTGCAAAAGAGTGTGTACATCTTATTTTAGACGTGTTTATTTTCTGCGCTTGCGTCTTCAACAATAAGGAAAATAGTTAATGTTTATTTTTGCCTGATTTTGTTTCCACCCACATATAACTTCCATAGAGGGCTTCTGACGTAAATTAGTGCAAAAGAAGTTCGCATTCCAATATTTGAGACGTGTTGCTTCTACTGAGAATATGTTTTGAACAACGAGAAAAATATTAAATGTTTATTTTTGCCTGATGCTGTTTCGACACAAATGAGTGTTTGCAATGTGATTAAATTAGTTCAAAATAAGTTTATTCTCAACCGCTGTTTTTTGCTTTAAAGAAGAGCGTAAAAAGTGATTGATAAAAATGAGAGAAGAGATAAAAAAAATGGTAAACGAATAATTTTTATTTTGTTCTGGGCATTCTGTGCTTAAAAAGGTAAAAAATATAACCTTTATAGCGTCATTTGGTTGGTTATTTGAATTACAAGTTTCAAATTGTTCTGGGCTTCTTGACCATAACAGTTTGAAATTCGGCTGGGCGATCTGGGCTTAGCGACTTGATTGAAAGATGGTTTATGCTAACTAACCAAGAATGTAGAAGTATTATGAGGAAAAGGTGTTTTAATTCATAATGGAAAACGAAACAATAAATTATATATATAAATACGTTGGACCTATGGAATGAAGTCTAATCAATGCTAATTCTAAACAACCGAATAATATTTATTCTGTTAAATTTGAAAAACCATTCTCGAATCTATAAACAGACCACAGATTTTTAGATTTTTCCTTATGAAGCTACGATATTGGTCAAATTCAACTTTTTTCCAATTAATACGAAATTTTGTTTGATGTAAAAACCTTCGACGTGGAAAGTCGTTTGTAATATTGATTTTGGTTTTTTTTGTATCAGCTATTCTACTGGTACATGATGCGACCTGATTTTTATCCTTAATCATATGATTTTGAATTGTTTTATCCTAACACGTTATTTTTTGCAATATTTACACCAAGTTATAATTTTATTATTTAGAATATAGTTTTTATTATAATATATAACTTCTTTTAAAAAAAGTATTCTTTTTCAGTAAACAATATATGGTTGACTGGAAGAGATTGCTCATGTAGCAATAATTCCAACATATGTGCTATACGTAAAAGTTAATAAATAAATTAAATAAATAAATAAACAATATAAGATGTATGCTGTTTTTAACAAGTTTTTGATTTCATTGTTTTAATATAATTTTTTATTTCTTTTTCAGGTAAGTCCTCTTCAATCTTAAGAAAATTATATAAATTTGCTGACAGTACTTGCGGTGAGTAAAGTTGCGGTTTGATTTCATAAAAGCTTTACAAATAAATGCTAATAATATGTTATTCATTTAAGGGTGGAAATCCATAGTCGAGCTTCTTCACTCGCATAGTTTTCCATTTTTAAATAATTTTTCTTATACTTTTAATATAACTTTTACTTTACTTTTTACTAACGGGTTACTTTTTTTTGTCACCGCACAACTTGTTTTATGAAAAGTAATTTTTAGCGTCACGAAAACTTGTGACAAAAATAAAGCTTTGGAGGTGGGACTGCTACGTTGAATTCACATAATGACATTTTGTACATGTATTTAATTATAGGTCATATGTTTACATGTAAAATATATGAAATAATTACAATTACAGATTAAAGAAATTTACCACCCGGTTTGTCCCGGATTAACCATTTATTGCATATAAATGAGCTGTATTATCGACCGACTATTCATTTTTCCATCAAATACACCAATAATATTTAGAAATAATTAAGATTCTAAAACAAGTAGCTACAGTCATACTAGGATATGGTAGCATTTTTTAAAATAAATATTAAAAATACAGCGAACGTGCTCGCATGCAGGACATATTATGAAAAATAAAGTGATTGAACGGGTGTTTTCAAGGCTCCCTTTGTCGTATTCTTTACAGAGTATTTAAGGACTAATATTGTGAATTAACAACAAGACAAAAAGAGAAGTTAGACTATTGAAAAAAAGTAAGCATGTGATCCAAAATTGAAACTTAAAATTAATAAAGTCGAGTTCGGAATTTAATCGATAGACCTAAGTACTACACTTACCTCATCTTATTCGGTTTAGCTGCTAGTATTACCAGTACAAGTGGTTTTTAGTTTAGGTACGTTGTGTAATAGTGACGAAATTATTTTTATCAATATCGATGTAAGAGTAGATAAAGTTGGATTCCATATATTTTTTGTTTTCTTTGCAGAAATATTAGCTTTTACGCGTGGCTGCATTCGCGTGGTTATACTTATAAAGTTATGGAAAAAAATTAAGACATAACGCGCTATTTTGAACGATTGAGGCAAATTAAATGCCGTCATTATTTCCGTGGCTTTACAATACGAATGACAATGGAAACTTTAATAAAAAGTATTTCCCGCTACATTAGGGATAAGGGAGTGTTTGTGTTGCTGCTTTATAAAGCTTATGTAGCGTTGGAAAAAATCACATCGATCTTTTTTTTAGCGTACTTTCTCAGTTCCAAATAAGAATTTTCCCGAAGGAATCGGATTTTCCGATTTTTAAACGTGACCTGACATTTCCTGGCGCCCACCTATCTCTCTTCAAAAAATCACGTCGATTCTTTGCTCTGCTGCGACATGAAAGAAGGACAAACTGACGTTTTCGTATTTTTTGGAATATTTATGATTAGGATTCGTTGAATTTTACATTTAAATATATATTGAAAATATTTGGCGTTAATTTTATAGAAATAATTTAAATATGTAAAAAAACATTTTATATATATTTAAATCCACAAAAAAATTAAACTACATGATGTATTATTATTTCTACTTTCGTTAAGTTCTTTATCACGACCCAGGTTTCGTTGTATTACAACATCTTCAGGTGTTATAGCCCACCTGAAGATGTTGTAATACAACGAAACCTGGGTCGTGATAAAGAACTTAAAGAAAGTAGAAATAATACTACATCACGTAGTTTCATTTAATTGTGGATTTAAATATATATAAAATGTTTTTTCTAATGCTATTACTCAAGGCAGTGTTTTAAAATCAAACGCCTTTAGTCGTTGCAATGAGATGGAATACAGGCTGAGCCCAGCGCATTCGACGCGCGGTCAAGCCGGAAGCTTTCGTTCGCGAGAACAGTTAGGCGCGCGCCGCGGTGACATCGCCGCCGGGCCGGCGGGCCCTCCTGGCGCCGCCTCGCGTCGACTGAGTTGCAGATGTCACAGACGGATATGTTTGACATCACTGGACAGTTTATAGATAGGTTTAACTGTGAAAAAGTAGTAGTAACCGCGAAATGTGCTTATACTGCACATTTCGCGGTATATAATATGTGGTTAATAAGAAGTTAATGTGCCGTACTTATCTCCGTATTTATTATTTTATCGTAATTTTGAAGTTCCGATAAAATAATATTTTTTTAGAAACATTGCTTATTTGATGTTATTATTGGAGGAAAATAAAGGCCTGCGCAAGGCACTATAGAAGTTTCACTTCAGTAAAATAAATATATTCACTTTTGTTTGATTATTCAAGTTAGTGAAACCAGAAGCGCACAAAGCACTCATTTGCAAAATGCCAATAGAATTTTGTTTTATATATTGGTGTAACTATGAAAAGCGCTCCGAAGCAAAAATTAAATTACATAATAGAATTTTGTATTTTCTGCTTAATGAATTCTGAAAAAAAAATTGTTTTCGATAATTGTTTATCAGTAATGAAATACAAAGATAGACTCGTTTTGTATTGTTCCGGGGCTGTCGAAAAACGACTTGCATATGGCCTTGAAAATTATTTATGGCCCAGCTTAACTATGAAATTTATCCAGTGTATTCAAATTAACAATATTAGTATAAAAAGTGAAACATGTTATAACTTTTCAAGCTAATTTTCGCAGTAGTATTGACAATTTTATTCTTGTTTATTATAATCTGGGATTATGTTGAAGATAAAAATATATGGAAGTCATTATAGGGTAAAATGCACATTCTGGCTCTCATTAAGAGGAACTAATTGCTTATTTATATATGTACGAGACGTATAGACAAGACGTATAGAATAATTAGAAGTTAAATCGTGACATGTCAAAAGAGACTATAATAGCCATACTTGAAAGAAAAATGAAATAAAAAAAACCCTGAAGTCGATAAAAATACTAGATAAAGTGCAAACTAAATGGCCATCTTTTTATATAGAAGAGAACAAGTAAATTAGAAACAAAACAACCATTATCGATTATCAACCTCTCCAGAAAGAATTTGTCGATAGTCTCGGTTGTCGAACTAAATTTTAGCAGTAGTGTGGATAATCTTATTCTTGTTTATGTTTTAATAATATGGAAATTTAATAATAGGAAGAGTTATTTAAACATTGACGCGAGTTTTATTTGAATAACTAGTTGTGCCCGCGGTTTCGCCCGCGTAGAATTATCTTAATTAGTTTGTTCTCCTCCGCGTGAACTAAATGCTTCCACTTAGTTCTCCAAACGATATCTGTCGTCGGGGTTGGGAGTATATCGACGGGAATACTCGGTATCATCGGTCTGTAAATAAGTCTGTCTCTCTCTCTACCTTGAACTGTTCAAACAGTGTTCCCCGACTTCCGTTATATTTTTGTTACTGCTCTGCTCTGCTTTGAATCATAGCGTTATGATACATAGCTCGTAATCTTCCTAAAAGTTTAGGGCTTTCTAACTCAAAAAGATTTATTGAAATCGAACTTGTGATTCCAGAAATTAGCGCGGACAAACAGATAAACAAAGTTTTCCGCTTTATGCATTAGTAAATGTTACTTTATTTATGGCCTATAATCAAATTCAATAGAGAACAGAATGAAATAAGCAATTGATTTCACAAAATATTATGACTATACAGCATTGCGTAGCAAACGTAAATATATATTATTATTATTATTAATAACAACGTGTTAATATTAAACTTAGTACAAATTTATGCTAGTAGGTTAACAGATATAGCATGATTAATTTTCTTTAAGTAGTTCCATGTATTCGTATTTTCTTATACTATTTGTAAAATACAAGTGGAAATATGTTATTATACTATATCTCGCTGCGGCGAAAATTCGCTTTATCGCGATAGTTATGGTCAAAGGATTCGTCTCATGTCACGAACATTCGTTAAGTTCGGGCGACAAAAATATCGATAGTTTAGCTATCGGTTTTTTTACTTGCGTCGAATAATATTGTTGCAAATGTTCATCCTAGTGTGATCATAGCAATAGGGAAATATTTATCTACAGATGTCCTTACTAATAATAGACGATGGTCTTTGATAATGTCAACTTTTTGTTGTGTAAAAAGAATTAAATAAAGTGTTCGTATTTTAATTTTACTAAGGGTCTGATACAAAGACATGATAAAAGCCACTGTTGTTTTTAATGGAATGACCATAATAAATCTGTTATTTTATATAAAAACAGACTTATAGCCTTGTAATTATTAGTCTGAGATTTATAAAGCCTGTAATAACATACGGCTTTTATATTCTTGTCTTTATATGCGTGTATATAATCAACGTAGTTAACGTATGTATGTATTTATACGTATATCTATTGAGAGCTATAAATAAGCAAAAAGTTTAATTTTTCCGTAGTTCATTTTCAAAGTTAAACTCTCTGATCTTTGCAATGATACGCATCCAAAAATATGGTTGCTGAAGACGAAATTAAAGTAATAAATATTCGCTTAGTAACATTAAGGTAGGTCATGCGAGAAAGGAGTTTTAGAAAAGTGAAATGATAATTATATACAACTGTCATTTAATTGACGAAATTAAAACGTCGGTAGCTCAAGTTAGTTTTAAGATATTATCAAAGTTAAAATATGACAGCATGTTACTTATACACCTAACACCTTATTACAGTGCTGAGATTAATAGTCGTTGAAAAAATCCATTACTTTATCATCTAGGTTGATGAGGGGGGAAGTTTTATGTCGTTTGGTAAATTAGTTTTTATTTTAAATTTCTTAAAAAGGGAGAGGGTGGTTTTTCATTTCATTTTAAACTCTTATGTGTATATTTACGCAGTTTGAAAAGGTTAGTTGAAATTGTTTGATTTAGTTCAGAAATTGGCGTCTAATTTGAAAGAAATGGGTTCATTTTTTTTTCATTTAAACCAGTGAAGGGCACATAGAGTTAATAATTTCTATGTTTCGGCCAGAATTTGAAAAAAGTTATTTCAGTGACCAGTTGGAAAAGTCAATTTTCTTTTTCAGTTGTGTTAAGTTTATAGAAGGAAGGAAATTTTAAATTCGTCTCGTACAATTTGTAGATTATTTTGGCTCGATTCCGTTATCGTACACTCCCAATATCATTTACGCTATTATCGATACGTTCGTACCATCTTTCTTTCGCGGTTCTTTCCATTTTTTTTGGAAAGAGCCGCGGAAGAAAGATGTCAGAGGGGAATATACCATGATAGTTAATTATTCATTATAAACACTATTTTTTTTATCGAAGAACTCTTTTTAGAGTGTGTAATAACTAAACTTTTGCGGTCCGCCCAAGAACCAGTTGCTTAAATTCCCTGCTTGAAGTTACGCCTAGATGAGGTTCCTCACATTATAAGTATGTCGAATCTGTACACACACACAAACACACACACATATGTTGATGCAATAAAGAAATATATGTATATATTATAAATTCTTAACCACGATAATTGCTCACCTGAAGACGTTGTCATACAACGAAACCTAGGTCATGGTTAAAAATTTATTTAAAATAGAAATAATATTACATTATGTAATGTCATTTAGTTGTGAATAAAAATTAAGTTTGAATTTCTACAAAATTAACGTCAAGTACATTCAATATATCTTATATATACTTAGACGTAAACAAAATGATTCCGAAATTGTCATCTAATACATTCATTATTCTCGATCTAGTTCTATTAAAAATATAATAACACGATATTATTTCAGTTTTGGGCATATTTTTTTTATGTAGGCGGACAATACTTTTTTTTTTAAATAGACGAATCAAACTATGGTCAGTGTGAAGGTATATTCAATTTATTCAACTTCATCCTTTTCCACTACTGGCACTTTCGAAGGCAGATATCGATTCAGTTTTTTCTTCATATAATATTTTTATGAAAGTTATTTTTGACAACTATGGCACGCGTAGATAAGCTTTTTAATAAATTCAAGATACGAAAATCGCCGTTTCTCTTAACGCGCTTTCGATATCAGTCCCTCATTTTTTCGACGACCGCAGTCTCAATGCAGTGATGGACGAGCCTTTTTTATGTTCATTTCGCTTTTGTATTATTTATTTGGCACATCCGCCTCGTATTATTTATCTTGCAATGTGTCGGCCACCTATTCTTTCACCTATGCAACTAGACATTCCTTTCACCCAGTGTGATATTGCGAACATCACGTTGACAGGCGAATAAGCGAGTTAGGTGTGAGCCGTTCTGACGTTAGAAAATGTAAAACGGCGAAATGTTTCAAAAGTAATTAGGTATTGTAAAGCGGCCACCCACGCAACCTTGAGATATCGCCGCGAGTCGAAAGCGCGCCGTCGCGTCCGCCCGACCGACGAGTAGATGCTATCGGGTGATCGAAATTGGCGACGACAGGTCCGCTTCGAGGCGTTTATAACGAAATTCATTATCATCGTGCGTTTTTCTTATCTTAATTCTTAATTAAAATTTAATTAATTCCAATTAGGCAAACTATTAATAGCCGATAACTGGTATCTGTACCTACCGAGTTTTGTCCGGGCGCGTTGTGTAATGTTTGTTTTGTTACGTCGTGGCGGAGCGCTTGGAAGCTTTCGTGCTTCCGTCGGCGAAATTGTATCCGGAAATTTGATTTATTCTCGGAATAAGTTTTGGTCTTATGCTCTGCGGAAAATCGTGAAACATTTTAATATTTAGTTATAGCTTTTTGGTAGTTCTTTTTTTACTGCATTTTTTTGCCTTATTATTAGTTTACTCTCTTCTGCTTCCAACTTCTTGCTTGAGTTAATTTTAGAATGTAGTGATATTTTAGAACGAGGAAGAAGATGAAATACGGTTAAATATCGTACATATGTACCTACCAGAATCAATATTATTTCCTCCACAGAACTACTTAAGTTTTTCTACCATAGTATCCCGTATGTTGATCCAAGGTATAGGCTATATTAAATGTTATAGAAATCAGGTCAGTCGCTACTAACTATGCCCTACAGTTTCACTCGCATGACATTTGGAATAAGAAAAGTTATTAGAATTTTGTTTACTGTATATGTATATTCCATGTACACAATTCACTTTGTTACAATATTTTATTTTATATAAATATATATATATATATATATATATATATATATATATATATATATATATATATTACAATTTTAATATATAAATAGCCGATTAGTTATTACGACCCGAATGTAAGCGGGAAATGTTCTGATTTTATAAATATTAGGGGAAATATATTAAGGATAAGGGAAGTGACGTAGTGCAGTATTTTTCGCTTGGCTTGTACTTTTCGCCTGGCGTCAATATGACGGTCGGGTGTAAATAAATAGTAGACTTTTCCACTTTTAATAAGGGCTGCAATTTCCAGGAAAGTAGTACATTAAAACAATTTTCAATTCAACATTTACCCGCTATATTCCTGGAATTACGAATTGCGTGTATTTTAACTGTAATCATCGTATTAAATGTTATTTTGGTTTTGTCTTTTTGAATTTTTAAATGTGCGACTTTGTATTTTTTTGGATAAATTTGTTACGTAACGCGGTGTACGCATCTTACGCATCTTCTTCGATCTACTTTGTCAGCAATAGTTTGGGTGATGCGGAGCAATATTGATTTTTTATAAAACGTTTTGTTATTTCAATCCGGATAAGTACTTAGTTTATATGGTAGATATCGAACAATTGCTTATAACGTCACACGTCAACGTACACGTTTGTCGTCAGTCGATTTATCGATGTCTCGAGGATATGCACATTCAGCAATCCACCATTGTGTGAGGAGCTTCTAGCGGCGGATGATTTGAAAATCTCGACGTTACACCATTTATTATGGAGACAGCGCGCCATCAACGATGCGCAATCCGCATGCCGACTGGACGAACCCGCTTTGACATAATCTCGTTAGAGCGAACCATCGAGAAGTCCAGCCGTCGAGTGGGCGCCCGCGGACGGCCGATCATAACAGTCTCCGTCGCCTGCGCGGGTTTTGTTTCGTAAAAGTGTAAACACGAAAGTGAAAGTGTTAATAATTTTTTGTTAGATCCATGTGGAGTGTAGGTTGACGTCGTGTTATTATGCTGTCGCGAGGACTCTTCAAACATTATTAGCTCGACGATAACCTGTTCTGTCGCTCGGCCGTTAGCGGGTTCGATGATTCTTTTACATTTTGTCGCTAATCGAATTTGATGCTTGATTGATTTATTTTAGTTTGAATAGCGATAAACCAATTACGAACGGAGACGCGTTCCGAGTAGTCGGTGATTTGTGCTACCTCGTTAATTGGCTATTTTAATTACCGCTAGCAATTAGACGTATGTTGCATGGTGTATTCGCTTATTGGACACGAGTGTTAACTGTAAATGTGTTTCACTCGATTTCCCGCCTTCTCGTACGCACACTGTATCCGCATGCAAGTAACGAATTAAGTTTACAATGTAACTACTTGCTGTCATTAAAATCATAGAATCGTCTACTTTCTGCATATCTACGTGACATATTTACCTGACGACTGGTTGGCATTGTTCGTAGGAATAACGGAAAGCATCGTTATAAACAAATATGTCGACGGCGCCGCTCTCGATCTCGCGAGGCTCGTGCACATTTGACGGATCGGACATGATGAAGCATGAATAGTAATAGGTCATCGTGCTACCGTTACATAATGAGAGCCGCGGCGGGCGGGCGGGCGCGGCGCGGCGCGGGGAGCGGGCGGCGCACCGCGAGCGGGGGTCGAGCGCCGGCAACGCCGTCTGTATTCTTCGCGACCTCGCACCGACCGGACGCACGCGCGCGCGCTGCAATGTTACGTACCTTCGATCGCGTCCGAACGATACTCTGCATCGCCGCGAGATCCGACTCAGTGCTCAATTATTAGAACTGTGATAAGACAAATAGTGAAAATGGTGGCGGAGGGTGCTCTGCCGGTGGTGTGGTGCGTGCGGGACAATCAGCTGGTGCCGCACCAGGTGGCGGGCGTGCGGCTGCAGGGTGCGGTGACGGGCGCGCACCTGGCCGCCGTAGCCGAGTTCTTGCGCTCGGTGGCGGGCGCGCGGCTCGTGCTGCCGCCCGAGGAGGACGGCGGATCTGAACGCCGCCGCAAACTCTCCATGCAAGTGGAAGTGCCGTGCGTATTCCGCAGCGAGCCCGCGCTCGCGCTGCCCCCGCCGCCCGCCCTCACCGAGGAACGCGAGACGGGCGGCGGCGGCGCCTCGCCCGACGTCGACCTCGACGACGCCGGCAGCGAGGGCGCTCGCCCTAAGACGCCGCGCTTCAGCATCGATTCGTCCTGCTCGGAAAATTCGTACGCAAATGTGGACACGGTGCGTAGTTTTCAGGAGTTCCTACGACGGAGCGAGCCGCAGTCGGACCCGGCGGCCGCTCGCCGTCCGCGCTCCCTTTTCCCTAAGAAAAAACATTCGGTGTGTTCGATCGGTTCCTCGGACTGCGACGACGATAACGACGTCATATTCAAATCGAAACCTAAATCGAGTCAGTGGGTGAGTCTGGACTGGATCCCTCCGCCGGCTCCGGCTCCCGATTGTGACCGAGCCGAGTTTGTTTCCAAGTGGATATCCGAGCAGGGCACACCCGAGATGCGCCGCAAGAGTCTCCCGCCGAAGCCGAGCGAGGCGAGTGCGGAAAGCGGCACGGAGGCGACCGAGAGCCGGACGGCGCGCTGGCACGAGCTGGTTCGGCGGCACTTATTCGCGTTGCGCTCCGACAAGAAACGTTCGCGAGCGGCGCGCCGCGCATCAGCCGCGCCCGCCCTCGGTCGCCTCGACCCGCCCGTGCAGGACCCCTACGTGAAGCTGAATACTATGACGTGAGTACTTACATCGATCCCTATGCATCGGCCAACCCGCTTAGGCGGTCTCTGCCAGTTGCCCATTATCTTGACCATACCGTACAATAAATGTATCTAAAGTCGTTCCGATTGCATTTTGAATCATAAATTTATTTAAATGTTGATATTTTTTTATACGTTTTTTTTTATTTCCGTGACAATTTACAAATTCACGTGTCCAATGTTTGATGTTATAGGTAATTATGAAATACAAGATTTTTCCGATAACAAAGGTGCGTTATGTTTATTTCATTGTAGCGCTTTTCAAATTACTTTGACGCCCACGGATGTCCCCCTAACATCCGTTCCTTATCCTCTCCGCCGGTGTTTGTATAATCCTGAGGCGCGGATTTACATAGTTTTGTATACATTACGTGGTGCAGGATGCGCTTTGTTTCCTGTGGTTGCGTCTGCGAATACGCAACGCATTGTTTGACGCACCGGATCTGATGCTGCCATGTCCTCTGTTTATGTTAATCACTGTTTGTGAAGAGAATCGTTTTATGCATTGGACAGTCTCTCACTGACAGTATGGAGAAATTACGATCAATGTTTAAAAATGTATAATAGTAATGTTATTACTTGTCGGTCGGTAATAACTTAGTATACAGAACAAACAGCTGATAGTCTCTCATAAAGAGTATTATTATGAAAAATATATCATTAAACACTCTTGTAATGTTTGTAATAAAATTCGTTCAACGATTGTTTGAATTAAAATAAACCAACAGAACATTTGATCAAAATGTTTGTAAGCAAATTTGTTGGTTAATAAATATAGATCTGGTGCATCGATTTCAATGAAAATTTTATTGAGTTTTGATTTGAAGATGATTATTACTTATATTTATGCAAGATAAATAACTATTACTGATAATAATTTTGCAATATTTTTCTCGTCTATTAACATACTGTATAATATGTTTAATCGGTGTTTAATGATTTTGTATCCAATTTGCATTTTTTCGTTCCAAGTTAAACTGTTTAGCTCACGGCTTCGAATAAATGGGATTTTTTCAGGTTTCATGCCTGAAAATCCGAAAGAAACCCTTGTTTTGGCCACAATTTCGTTTCGTGTATCCGTATATTAGAGGTACAATTACTAAACGAAATAAGACAGGAATTTGAAATTTATATCAGAAAATTTAGTTTTTTTGATCCAAAAACAGTAACCGTTTTCAAAATTTTATATAATTTTTAAGCGACTCATATATGTGGCGAAGAGGTGATCATATAAAAAATGCGTAGATTTGCGGAATATCTTTGGAAAGAGAAAATATTAAAGTACAAAATTGTTTTTAATTTTTTTTTCTTTTAGAAATAACGGCGTGGGTAAGCGTCAAAGGAACAATTTTTAGATCTATTTTGGTATCAAAACTAACTTGAAAACTCTGAATGTCCTGGAATTTCTAACCAATATTGCAAATATCTGTATTTAAAGCGCAAAAAGATTACGTTAAGCTATCAAAATTTGTAAGTTATTAGTGATTAAAATATGAATTGTTTGGTTATCACGGTCGTTTATGGTGTCGCTTTGAATAAGTGAATGTTGTACACTCACGGAGTTACTTAAATAAAAAATATTTATCTGTTATACTAAAACTTATGCGACTCAAGTAATGTGGGTACAAAAAATTCTCGTATTGCAAATAAAAAAAAAAGTCGAAAAAAACGTAGAGTGACTGTTTTTTTATTTAAGTAAGGCCTTTCGTTGACACGTTATAATAGTATAGTGCTAGTAATGTGTAAAGTAAAAAAAATATCTACGAATTTCTCAGTAAAACCCATGTAGTAGTTTTTAGTTTAACATATTTATAACTAGACAGGCAATTTTTGTCTGTCTACTTCTGTCTATTTTTGCCTGATAACAGTACTAATGTTTCGCTGTGCGTAGGATGAAGCTTTTAAAAATTAATATTTATATAAATAAGTGTGTTAGTCCATTGATGAGACGGCCGTATGCGCATAAGTTCGCCGTCTGTACAGTAGTTGATCGCTATAGCCGGTATAATGCTCTGTCGATTTCACAGAATGCCGTGTGACTCGTTCGCGAATCATGTTTCTCGACGAGCGCGTGCTATTTTTCCAGATACCCTGTCGACATACAACGATCAGTTTCTAGTTTTGCTATTTGCAGCTTAAACGCGGTTAGCTAAAATTCGTTTTAGGTCTACGACAATTTCGGTATATTGATTAGGACATATGAATTTTCTAAACCGATTTTACGGCGTCAAGCTAACGTATGATATGTTGGTAAATTAAATTTTTATGTATTTATTATATTTTTAGGGTTGTACCTCAAAAGGAAAAAAAATGGGAGTCTTGTCAGATCACTCAGGCTTATTTCCTAGAAACTAGAGTAAAAACTTGAAAGTTGGCGTAGCGATAAAGCTTTTTGGCCCGAACGTATGTCAATGATTAATAGTATTAACTTAATACTCAAATTTGTAAGGAAATGTTAGAGGGGGCAAATGAAATAGGTACGTATTTTTTTTAATTTCATATATCGCGCGGAATGTCGTTGAAAGAGCGAATTCAATCGATGTTTTTTTTTCAGAATTTTATGTATGATAATTGAAGAAGATAAATTATATAATAATTAACATATTGCTAAAATGTCTACGGAAAATATTTACCGGCTTACCACTCCCCTCTCCCAAATTTTTTTTGGAAAATTCACTATATTTAAAAGCCTGGTAATGATATATTAGGAAATATATTTATATTATAAAAAAATTATTATCATATTTGTCAATTGTTCGATAGACATATTATATACACCTAAATGTTTACATTTCCTTAAGTGTGTACGAAACCCTGGTAATATTTTAATGGCCTAACTAATGAAAAATTTTGGTATCTTTCTCTGATGTCGATTGTACATTTTATTCTATATATTTCTATTTTATCTAGATTTGTAACTAATTAATGTCAGCTATAGGACACTTAAATTTTTAAAAATTCGTAAAATGGTACTAATTGAAATTATATTAGTAAAATGAGTCGGATATTGGTAGATGGTATGATAAATTGTTTAACTAATAAACGATTGGAGCATACTTTGTAATGAAATATTATTCAAAGTTAAATTACGAATAACTGTTACGAAGTTATAGACGCAGTTAGTTTTGTGTTAAAGCCTAAAGCAATTAATTGCATGAGACTCGTATTGTCCAACAAAAGTCTTATCGATTTTATAGTCTTTCATGTGAAACCGCAATTCATAACGTAATTCAGTAAGAACATTTGCATTGCATTCAAAATATTCTGCTTAGTTATGACCCGTGGCTTCACTCACATGGAAAAGAAAAAAATGGTGGTGTGATTTAAAAGTTAATGTGTTTATGAAAATATTGAAATGGCTACGTAATTCGAGATGCAAAGAATTGAAGAAATAGTGTGAGAAGCAAAAGATTGTGCCCTACGGTAAGAAGTCGTAGGCTGTCATATTGCTGTAATGTGTTCTTTACATACTGAAGTTCACGCCCTTACTTAGTGTTCTCGATCTTGTCTTGGTTTGATTTTTTAATTGTAAAAAATTAATTCTGTTTTTGGGTAAACAAGTTGTTTTGTGCTTATTTCCGTGACATAGATTGTATCAAAGCAAAATTGCATATATATTGGTTGAGTAGTTGAAGCGTAAAAGCAAAACAAACAAACTAACAAACATACGCAGTTATACATTTCTAAAATTAGTTATAATTAGTTGTTCCTAAACAAATGATAAGTGTAAGTGTGCGCATTGTTATCATAACTGTTAATATCACAAGAGCCAAAATGAGTTTTTTTGTTTGTCTCGGTTTTACGCCTCAAATAGTCAATCGATCCCCGTTTAATGTTTTATACGTATAACCTGTGTTACAGAGATAAACATATGATATTTTATTTAGATAGATTATTTTTACCTCAGAATGTGTATTGCGGATACAGGCGTTTTTTCTTTACATGCCGTTTTTTCAATTATCTACATCTCAAACTACTTACCAGTTTCCATTAATTTGTAACAATTTGAGATGATGGAAAATGATTTACTTCGTCAAGTTTTAATTATAACTTAGTTTTGATATTAATTTGATGACCATTTTTAACGAGTTTCGGTAGTTAAGTTTAATGGGCTACCAGCTTGTGTTCGCTGCCTTTATCGCATAGATTTATCCCTGAATATATACGACTATTGCAATATCTTTCTATAAGTCATGTTAAACGTGTTTCAGGCTTACACGTTCCGCTGTCGACATGTTGTACTTATTATTGATTATATTTCGTTGTATTTTTATCATTTCCATGGAATACAATCAAGTGAGGCGAATAGAGTTTTTACATTTTGGTTACGTAGTCCTTAAATATAAAACGCGGAAGTTATTTTGTTTACGGTGACGCTCCGACCATCAAACGTCCTACCAATTTAGCGTAATAATACAATTTGATACTTATTTTTGACGAGATTGGTATATTTTTACTTACATAAAAATATCTACAGAAATAAGATAAAGTCTCGTCTCGAATGAAATTACCGTTAAACTTTGTAAAGGAAGTAATCGAATTTACGATTATTAGTAACGTGCACACTGCGCGAGAAGTGCACTAATAATATATGAAAAGTTGTAAACAACCTCACGAAACATATGGTGGTCTGCAATAAGCAAAACAAGTCTGCTTATTGCAGACCACCATATGTTTCGTGAGGTTGTTTACGCTTTTAAATTCATTAATAAATTCATTGTGCCATTTTTCACTCACTGTCGTTGATTTGGAAAGTATACTATTAAAGTTTAAGGACGTAATTATTTTAGATCGTACGGTGATCATTAGATGCACAATCGTTTTGAAGAAATATTGATGTATTGACGAAAGATTGATCATCTAATTGTAGAAAGTCCATCAACAATCCGTCAATCAGTACAATTGGGTATTTGACTAATTTTTTTTATTTCATTAATCATAATTTCAAGGTACAAGCTGATGAAGAGTGAAATTTTTTTTTGATAATCTTAAAAATTGATCGAGTTATAAAAGTTTGAATTTAACCTTTAGATATGGACGGCAATACTGTGTTGTGAGGTCATTTTTAATATTGCACATTATATTCTAGGGGGGGATATACCCAACTCTATCCGTATAGTCAAATTTAGAAGCCTATAACTGGCTTATTTTTCAAGCAATTTTTGAATTCTTTTCAAGACTGGTTTTTAATTAACTTATATTTCAAAATATTGTATGAAAAATATCAAAATTTAGAATGAGTCAACTACCGCGTGTTAGACGACCAATCTTTCGTCAATCCGTCAGTATTTCTAAAATATGATTAAGCGTCTAATGGCAGACTATGGATTGTTTGATTTTATTTTAATGAAAGTATACAGTATTATTTTCCGAATTATTAATATTATTTTAGTAAAATGTTATTATCCGAACTCGATTATAATGTGATGATATGCATATTTATATGCCGCGTCTCCGACAACGGTGATATCGCTAGGTATCTTATATTTACATCGGAGTGTAAACGCGATGTGACCTTTTGTTATCTCTGCATTTCATCATGACCATCTCAGTGGGAGGCTTGAAGGTGTACAATAGGTGGGTATAACTTTAGGGGTTTATTAAATTAAGATCAGTTCGTTGAATATAAAATGAAATCAAAGAATTTTTCGTAGCAAATTTGATAAGGGCCGTTTCATCCTTTAAATAACAAACAAAAAAACCTTAAAAAAGCTTTTAACAAACAAAAAAACCTTTCTCATTTATGATGTCAGTTTGCATAAAATGAAGTCAAAGAATTTTTCGTAGCAAATTTCGTAAGGGCCGTTTCATCCTTTAAATAACAAACAAAACAAAACCTTAAAAAAGCTTTTAACAAACAAAAAAACCTTTCTTATTTAAATTTCAAAAATTCATTAAAAAACCTTTCTTATTTGCGATGTATGAAGACATGCTCTAAACAAAATTCACTGAAAATTACATTGAAAGATTTTTAGTAATTTTCGAGAATTAAACCAAAAACTTACCAAAAAAGTTTTTTTCAATTCTGTGGCTTGTGTATTTACCGACTGTGAGAAAATTTTGTATTTATTTTCGGTTTTATTGAGCAGGATAATATAGAAGACCTTTGATATTAAATCAACTGGGATTGTATGTCTAAATAAAGATCATTAATAAACACAGTCTAAGAAGACTGGTACTATCCATATATGTGTTATTTTTAATTAATTTAGGCAAGTTTAAAAAATGGGATCGATATTGGTAATTTTTTGTAAACGTTTCTTAAAAAGTTACAAGAGGTAAAGGGTATGTCGTTAGATTTTTATTTTTATATCTCATTCTTGATATGTTAAAAATATAATATGCGAGTATATGCATTTATGAAGATAGCTTCATTGTTTTGTATTATGGTTGTGAATTGTATTGAATTTTATAATATAAATATAAATTCAATACATTCAATACAACCATAATACATAACAAAGAAGCTATCTTCATAATCGCACATACTCGTATATAAATATTTTTAAACCCAATTACCAATCGAGAATTGTTTAGGTTTTTTAAATTTTGAAAAACGCCAGCTTTTCTTTTTAAATTCGTTTATGTAAATCAAAACCCATTTTCGCTGGTCTCCTCAGGTATTTTCCGCAATCTTAAAGATCTCAAAGGCATTTATCATAGTTATTGTTCGCTATAAGAAATAAGAGGTTAGGTCTTCTCGTCTTTTAAATCAAAGCTTGTCTCGTTTTATTATCACCTTTTAGTGCTCATTATAACTTTTTAGTAGAGACAATACAAAGCTTGTCTTTTGAATAATTTTGAACGAAATCGAATTAAATTTGAACTTACGTACAAGGATTGAATCTTCTTGTTTGTTTCGGAAAAATATCACTTTTCAGAGTGGTGTTTCAATACTTCAGCACCTTTATTGTGGTGCTGAAGTGTTAGAAAATCATCATGTTGAAAAGAAATACTCATCGAAATCATTTAGATGCGAAATTCGCTAGTAGACTGCAGTGTGTTAATAAATGTTATTGTTTTGACGCAAGGGCTATCTGTCATTAGTCTCAGGAAAAACTCGATCGTTTACCTCTTTGTTTTAATTGAAGATATGATAGTTTTTTAATAATTTTATACACAATAAAATATGTGTATATATTATTCAATGTATATATGCATATATATATATATATATATATATATATATATATATATATATATATATATATATATATCAATGTATATATGTGTATGTATTATTCTTATGCTCCTATAATTTTCACCCTTGGCCCACTAACACCATCACCACATGCCTCTTAACATTTCGTCACTTTAAAGGAGTGGTGATCCCCACTCTAACCTCTATAGGAAAGGCCATGCAACGCCGGATACTTAGCCCGTTGTTATAATACCATATTAAAATTATTTCTCGCAGTTTTCGAGTTCACACTGCTATGAGTTATTGGGAATAAAAAACATTTTTCTGAAAATGAAATGTCATTTTACAGGTTTACACGACATATTTTGGATAATGTCTTAATCTATAAAGACAAACAATAAATCTGAGAAAACAAATGAAACTCCACGTATTTAATTTTTGGTTATCTTTAGAATTGTTTTTTTTTGTTTGAAATATTCTCGGAAGACAAAGAAGATGCCACAGTTTTTTGTGGAATCTTATTTGTCTTGGAGAATATTTTGATAGTTGCATGTGATGGCTTAAAAAAGTTTCAAAAAATAAATCTTTTAAAATCAATTAAAATTTAGGTATGACTAAGTTTAAAACAAGTGAACTTGACGAATGTTTAGCTTAAAAACTGAATTACTTGTCGTTTCTCGTTCTCAAATACTATACCGCGATACCGGACGAGACGTTTAATGTGACTGCACTCCGTTCTCATCGTTTATTTTGAGATTTCGTTATCGAAAAAGCACCGCAACCGGGCAAGGTCATAATGTAATACCATTTAAATGCGGCCAATTGCAAACGTGGTCGTAAAAATGCTAACGAATTTGTCTGTGTGTTTTTGGGGCATTCTGATAAAGACGTTTTGAAACTTGAAGACCGTTTTTATTTCTCGCTTGCAGTTTTATGTTTACCAGTAGCGAATGTGCGCGTGTGTACCCTGTGTATAAATGATAGACTTATACATTATTTGATAGTTTTAAGAAAGACTATTTTCCTGTGACACCATGGGCGTGAAAATCAATTGTTGTCAATTGCTCCTTTAATCACAATTTTCACGAGGCGTACGAGCAATTTTTCGATTGTTTCTTGGGAAATATTGTCCCAGCTTACGTGTAGAGTCTTCTACGTGTGTTCTTGTGGAGAGGAACATCGATCTCGAACATTTCTATCAAGCTCTTTCCATAAAAGTTCGTTCAGTTTGATATCAGGACTCTGAGGTGGCCATACCGTGCTTTTTAACACAACTTCCATCTCTTTTCGTTCTAAATAATTCTTGGAAAATGAGCCCCTTTTCAATTGATCTTATCCCGGAAGGAACTGCATTTTCCTGTAGAATTACTTTATATTGGCTTTTTTTCATTTTTCCTTCGATTTGGTCCAATTCACCAGTTCCATGGCCCAAGAAACTACCCCAGACCATAACAGAACCACCACCATGCTTGACGGATGGCTCTACATAATTTGGCATTATCTTTTCTCAAAGGAAAACAAATCTGGTTTTGTCCAATCTCGATGGGCAAGCATCCACTGCATCCGTTTTTATTTGTTTTGTGGCCATAACAGAGGTTTTCGGACAGCAACACGACCAAACAAGTTAGCGTCCTGCACTTGTCTTTTTACTGTAGTCATGATTCAGGTTCCGATCGAGATTTGTTAACTTTGGCGCGAATTTCTGGCGCTGTTATGCGTCTATTCTGCTTGCTGCCAACGATGACCTCACTAGAAGTGGTCAGTCTCGGTCGTTCTGAACGTGGACGATCTTGATCGCTGCCAGTAAAAATTGTTTTAAATTGTGCGACAATTGCACGTTCGGATTTGCCTTCGTTATATAAAACGACGATAGAAGCTTTCATTTCATTGCTAATTTCGCATTTTTGTTCCATTTTGAAGACGTCTTAACTCTATCTGATCTGATCTTTACCGTGGTATGAATTTTCTGAAAGGAATTATATGTCACTTCAAAGTGACTGAAATTCAGTGGCCGTTAACGTGATCTAATTGTTAAAACTGTATTATAAATTAACTGGTTATTATAATGATTCTTTCTGAATACAGGTAATCATTTTGTCTCTTTACAGTTAGTATTAGATAACATACAACAAATATTCCGTGACAACTTATAAAATTTGTAAAATAATTTCGAGTTTTCTGTTCGGAGTGACAATGTTATTTACTTATCTACTTTTGTGTATCAAATTAATACATATGGCGGACTTATTGCCACGAGAGCAATCTTTTACAGCCAATCAATTCACGTTAATTTCTTAACTCTTCATTTCATAATCGTTCGTTAATTTCGTAATCTTTACATTTGTAGTTCGTGCTAACGACTAAACCTGTAGATCAGACCTGTGTATGTGGTAATATAGAGATTAAGATAAATAAGATCACCATATTATTGGAACTGATAAACTTACAAGTTGAGATTGGGTTCGGATAATCTTTTTTATCTTGGAATGATGGTCGTAACGAGGACAACACGCTACAAGGGCTTTCGAGATAGGCGCAACTGTCATTCGAGCTTTTCAATTTTACAGTGTTATTTGACAATTGCGATATATGTTACGGTTCGCCGTGTGGATAATTAGACTTTAATTTCATTATCTAAATAGAAATGCACAAAATATTAATTATACAAATATTTATTTTACAAAAATAAGTTGGTTATTGTCGCAGAATATTTTTTATAAGTTATCTAATACGTACTAAGTGTATATTGGCAATTACGAAATCAGTTACGAGTCGAAACACGATGGTGCAGCCTTGATAATGTCGGAAATCGGCCAAATGAGATGTAAGACACCGATTCTAAACAGCGAGCTGCTCGAATTTAACGATTCTACTTAGCCGTTACGCGTTGCGATGCATCGCGACGGCGACGCTTACGCAACTTAGGCGACGCGTCGAAGGCCGCCCTCATTGTAATGCGGCACGGGTGATTAGCTCCTTCCTCGTTCGGCCGACGCTGCCTCTAGGCGCGCCTCTTTGGCTAGGAAGTGCTCTCGATACGACACGACCGGGCGTCGATCGAAGGTGAAGGTGCCGAAATTGGCGTGCGATATGTATGCGAGCGGCACGTCATTTGAACTTCCGATCTGATTGTTCCGTCAGTTACGTGAGCGTCGGTTCTCCTCGTGTCCTTTGCGCTCGTTCTTCGAAGCGGTCGTTGCGCTATCGGCCAGTGGCCAGTGGTTTCGTTTTCTACAGTGCGTGGCTAAATAGCAAGGACGATGATAAATGAGTGTATGTTGAAATTGGCGCACGATTGGGCAAGTGTGCTCGATTAAATTTTATTCTGTTTGTGTTATTACGAGTAACTACTAGTTTAAGCATTTTATGCTGCCAACTCGAATCTAGATAGTACGACTTAGAATACAACGCATAACAAAATAACCCGTAGTACTTATGTAAATGTGAGAGTATTTTTATTTGTTACTTAATAGCTCTTAAAACAATGAGCCTACCATTATAGAATTTTTCGCGTTAGTAGAGCATATTACGGATTAACAGATATTTTAATGTTTAACTCAGAAAAACTCACATTTCCGTAAAAGATAAATAAAACCTTTTATAAATTGGAGGTGGATGGTGGTGCTGCTGTTGACGCTACGCGGTTACAACTAGTATATTTTATTTTTAAAAATTAGTAATTCAAACCTAACGTTGCCCATTTTAATCTGGAAATCCTAATCAGCTTACAATATAGAGACGGTTCTTCATTATTGTTTCAGAACCTTAGTGAACCTAAATAATAGATCGCGAGAAAACGGTGGAATTATAGTGTATTTAATTTGATTTTGATTTTCTTTCGTAAATCATAATTTCAAGGCACGCGCTGACGAGGAGTTTGACAAATCATAAAAGTTCACCTAGTTTTAAAGGTTTATACTTAACGTTTCGATAACGTCGGCAATACTACTTCGGGTGTCATCTATATATCAAAACCTTTTTCTTTTTGTCTGTTCGCTTGTAACTTGAGTTCTATTGGATTTATTTTGATGCCGTTTTTGTCATCGTGTAGTTCTTTATTTCACTATTGTGCGGTTGTTTATTCTGAAAGATTTTTATGTATAAAACACTGGTTTAGATGTTGAGATTACAAAGTTAGGTTGATATTTATGAAACATGTCCTAGAAAGCGACTCCGCTGGATGCACTATGAATAGCGAAAAAATAGGCAATGCTAGTCACGGGCTGAAAAGTAATTCTATCACCAAAGTTCAATATCAAAATATTTACGCGTGCAGAACTACGAGCAAAAGCTAATTTTTAATAATGCTCATTTTCACGATTAAATGAAACTACGTGATGTAGTATTATTTCTACTTTCTTTAATTTCTTTACCACGACCTAGGTTTCGTTGTATTACAACATCTTCAGGTGGGATATTAGCAAACATTAACTCTTAGGAACATCATGTACTCTATTAGCAAAGATTAACTCTTAGGAACATCAGGAACTCTTAGGAACGTCATGGGATATTAGCAAAGATTAACTCTTACAAACCTAGGTCGTGGTAAAGAAATTAAAGAAAGTAGAAATAATACTACATCACGTAGTTTCATTTAATTGTGAATAATGAATTTCTACAAAATTAACGCCAAATATATTCAATCAATGCTCATTTTATTCTACGAGGCGAATGGGACAGGAAGATATCCTAACTATATCCCTAACATTATATTTAGAAGCTATAGAAGATATTTCGCTTATTTTAATGAATTTTTATTTTGTTTACTACAGGTTTTTAGTGAGCCTATATTTTATAAAAAAAAACAGCTGCCCTCTAAGCGATTAGAAGAAAGGTTTGTATATTGTTATTGAAACGCAAATAAGAGTTTTGCATTTCAATATATATTTTAATAGCTACATGCATTTTCCTATCGTTAATAAATTGCGCAGTTAATGCTGTTATGCAGTCGAATTAAGGTTTTCGATTATCAGGGGGTTGATATCGTGTTCTTCATGCTAATACCTTGTTGCAGTGGTTAACCTATTTATCGCTTTCTCAGAATTGTAAACCTTTTGTATTGGCCTTTTTAGACGCTTTGTATTTGGCTTCATTTATATATATGTATGCACGAATGTAACGGCGGAATCTTTCAATTAAATTACTTCCAGATGTCAAAATTATTTAAAATTTTGCACACGTTTCAAGGACCAATGACAGTACAGTAATTAAAAAACACTTTTTTTATTTTTTTTAAGGCTAAAAAATAAAATTAATGTTAAAAAAAAACTAAAACACGCTTTTATAGCAATATGAACTAAAAATAAAAAGTAAGGTTTTTGAATAAACTTGAAATAAGAATAGACTGACAAAAAATTAAATTTAATGTAAAAAAAGCGTTGGGTGCTCGATATCGGTTGTCGTAAATTGCTAAAATCTATATGAAAATTGTCGAAAATACGTGTTATCACTGTTGCGAATCATCAGCTGATCTTATTAGTGATATTTTATTTTGGAACTAGGTTTTCTGATAGTTTTTTAACACTTTTTCCCCGGGAGTACCAGGTTTTGATATAATAAATGTATTAAAGAGATTTGAAGATCATAAATTTTAATTTTCTTCAAAATTTCAAACTTACAAGACTTTTTAATTTATTTCGGAAACGGTTGTTTTTTAAATTCATCAAAAACATTTTACGTTCGAAATTATGAAAAGAATTAAATTTGTAAAAATATGTTGTAAAGAAAAATGCATTTGGTTATGTGATGACGAAAATGTAGATATTAGAAACTTCGTTACCTTAAGCATTATGAATATGGGCTTTCCCGATTTGTCATTTTGTTTACATTTACTTTTGCCCACGTCGACAGAAATCGAACGATAGCTTTAAATCCAATGGTCGTTCTCGGATATGAAGGTACAGAAACCAACATTCAATATGCATTCCAACGACGTGCCGTCAGGACTTCCGATCGGAATTATCCAATTTGCAGTGTCCTTTGCGTGTGCGCTTTTTCCGGGTGATTTGATGTCAACAAATATTGGTAGGTGAACTTGGAAGATTGGCGTATACAAACACTTCCCGGTATTGATCATTTGTGGCATTGTTCGAACGATTGTTGCGTATCCGGGTGCCGTTCTAGGTCAGTGGTTCATTTGTTTCGGTTATAAGCGTGCATTGCCGTTCAAAAGAATTTGGTTAGTGTTTATAATTGTATCTGTATTTATATATTAATTTAATTTTATGCGGACATCGTGCATGTTTAATTAAACTTATCGAGCTGTTACTTTTTTTTGAGCTCGTTATATCCATAATTTCTATAAAATATTAAACATATATTACCCCACTACGGAGAAACGAATGTGTTCGTGGTTATATTTATAGTCGATTTGCAATATCCACCGTACGTGTAATAAAATCAACGTATTTATGAACGTTCCGATATCAACCGCCTTTGCCGTCATAGTATTATTACTCATACGTCCTGTTCGTGTTGACTGAAGTTCCGTTCTGCTGAGCCGTGAGCTATTGTAGCAATATTTGGTCTTTTTTTTCTTTATTGCACCTCTTGGACGAAGGGTTGCTTCTAAAAGGGTTGTCATTTTAAAACAGTAGGTTATTGTTTTGTGTCGGGTAACGCATTTGCAACGTGTGTGATACTGGTATATTTTGTAAGAAAAATTCATTTCGTCTTCCTTTCATGTTCTCATTAAGATTGATAATTATTAAAAAAATACTAGGTCCTGAAAGTCACAGCGCAGATTCGTCAAATTCTAATGATTAGGATTTTCTTCTTGAGCCCTTTTCGTCTTGAGTTCTTGAGCCTTGAGAAAAGTACCTTCCCAGCGTCCAAATCCAGGTAAACTTGTCTCCGTTCTCAGGTTTGTATAGATCCATCATGACGTTGTCTAGCCGTCTGGTCTGCCTTTTCTAGGCCCCTTTTGTTTTTTTTGAAAATTGTGTTTTTGACTGGAGATAAACTCATCCGCAGATAGCCCAAACAACTTAATCTATTGGGTATGTTTAACGATTTGGAAGATAAATGGTTGTTTATAATATCGGTATAATACAAAACTGAATAGAGATTCCTATGGCCGTTGGTCCAAATATTTGCCTCAATGTTTTCATTTTAAATATATCTTATGGATTGTGTAATATAAGTGTCATATATCCAAGTATATGCACTCATATATGTATAAAAGATATACACTTATATATGCATAAAAGATATACGAGTACACTCATATGTGCATAAAAGGTAGTTTGATTTTAGCGGGAAGTCTTGAGACACCCACATTCAATATTGAAAGCTCTGCTACGTTTTCAATATTAGACGTGGTTGGCTGATATTTAAAATACTAGAATAGCAGCTAGAGAGCAAGGCCAGCAACAACGGGTCACCGCACCGTGTTGCGGAAGAGACTGTTCCTGGAAAACGCCATCGGAAGCGGAGGAACGTTAACATTAAACGATGGAACCTTTCATATCATATTATTATATAGTAATTTAGTATGAAGCTATATTTATTATCAATTGAAATGGAAACCAACTGTGAAGATTATGCATGATTCATCGCTAGCATATATATATATATATATATATATATATATATATATATATATATATATATATATATATATATATCGTGTATTTCCAACATGCATGCAATGGTAGAGGTAGTGCATTTAAGTGCAGGTGACTTACTCTCTGTACGTCCATATATATTTACACCTGCTTATTAATGTCAATGTTCCACCGCCTCCGATGGTGTTCTCCAGGAGCATTCTCTTCCGCGATGCGGTGCGGTGACCCGTTGTTGTTGGTCTTGTTTGGCTCTTGAGCTGCTCGTCTAGTATTTTAAATATCAGCAAACGCTTTATAGCGGCCGTTCAAGGATTGCGATACAGTCGCTGGCAGCGGGAGATAGTAGCGAGTGGATAGAATTTGTGTGGGGTTTTAATGTATTCACATTAAAACCCACGGATGTTTTCCGCTTAATTTTTCGGATGACGTTTCATTTTTCTTTTAAAATGCAATTGAAAAATTGTAGTAATATTTTGTATAGCTTCTGTCTCGTGATGTAACGCCCATGTTACATCACGAGAAAGAAGCCACACAAAATATTACTTCAAGTTTTCAATTACATTTTAAAAGAAAAACAAAACGTTAGCCATCTCGTTTTTCTTTTAAAATGCAATTGAAATAGTCTTGTAGCCCCTCCATAGTTTAAGCAAGTATGTGAAAAATAAAAAAAATAATATATATATATATATATATATATATATATATATATATATATACATATATATATATATATATATATATATATATATATATATATATATATATATATATATATATATATATAATTAAACATTTCGTATTGAGTGGGTTTTTTAGTTAATGACCAAGTATGAAGTAAAATTTAGTTATATATTAACAGTATTCGGTAAGTTGGCTTTTAAAAATATATTTTTAATTAGAGTTGATTATGAGTTGGAGTAAATCATATGCTTTTCCCGTTGATGTGGGATAGGCGATGGTGTTTGGCGTAAAGTGGTTATCATGAGAACACCGCATCGCTAAATAGCGCTACGATATAATCTACAGAATGATTTATGGATAATTGCCTCATTAAGACTTTGGTATTATCTTGAACATATCCTGATCCCCAACGGATTCAACCATGTATTACGGAATAAAAATCTGAATAACGCCGTCGTATACTCGTAAATCTCCCAAGAAATTTAAAATAAAACCTGAATAAACCAAATGCGGAAACTACATTTGTTATTCATATGTAATATCATAAATACAAAGTAATTTTGGAACAGCTTCCTAACGGTAGATGGTTTGTGGCGATTATGCGACCAGATCTATTAGCGTGTCCTTGTTGCATTATGCAATGGCAAAACTTATGCGAGACATACTTTTTCTCGCTGCTGTGTGCAAATATGCCAACAAGAAAACAACTCATTTGAATCTGCTAGCAGGTATCGAGTTCTGAATGTTATTTAAAGTCTCCTAAGAGTCACATTGGAGGTTGAGGGATCTGGACTGGTGATGCGAGCGCTACGGATAGTAAGGAGACCACCCTAGGTTGCGGCTTCCCATACCGCTCGCAGGTTCATTAATAACTTTCTACGGCAACGTTTCCAACGACCAATTTTTGGAAATCGAACTATATGTTGTAATCCAAGTAATACTTTCTTTATTATTTGCCTGATTTATGTTCCACTAACTTTTTGTGGTGGATTTATACTACATAAACCGATTATTTTTGTAGACTGTGTGATACTTATTAAACTTTGACATTGTTCATAAAGTACTTTATTTAATTGGGTATTGGACTAAATTTTTTTTATTTCAATAATTATAATTTCAAGGTACAAGCTGATGAAGAGTGCATTTTTATTAATAATCTTAAAAATTGACCGAGTTATAAAAGTTTAAATTTAATCTTTAGACATGGACGGCAATACTGTGTTGTGAGGTCATTTTTAATATTGCACATTATATTCTACAAGAGGGAAAGAGACAGGGATATACCCAACTCTATCCGTATCTTCAAATTTAGAAGCCTATAACTGGCTTATTTTTCAATCAATTTTTGAATTTTTTTCAAGACTGGTTTGTAATTAACTTATATTTCACAATATTGTACGAAAAATATCAAAATTTAGAATGAGTCAACTACCGTATTGTGACACTGTTCAAGTAAACGATGTCTGATGTGTATTGTATCGTAGAAATGTAAATTGCAAAAATGACTACATTGATTTTAAAGTAATAAAGATTGTTTTAACTTTTGTCTTTGTGTCAAAGTGTTCAGTCAATTTTAGTAGTTTTATGTGCTTTCAATATAAAATATTTCCAGTTTACTCTTTTCAACTATATATTTATTAAATCTAGATAAATATCCACGACACGACGTAATTTAGAAAACTGGATTGGTGGATTAGCATCCTACTTTATAATTAATTTCTCGTTATACCAGATATAATTTAATCAAAACATTTTTTAAAATTTTTTGAGACAGATGTATAAGATACGATGTTATAGAATATTTAAATAGTTTTTTTCTGCAATTATGTGAAAGAGGGTAACAAAAAAAACGTTACGACCGCTGCAACCAACGCTCTGTGACTAAACTGGTATTTACGATCGTTGAAATTTTATATTTCTATTTTGTAATCGATTAAAATACAGAAGTCTATTTCTGGTTTTACTTTTTCGCCAATAGTTACGGTCTTTATAACGCGTATTGGAATTTGTGCAGTTTTATTGTTTGTTTTTCATCAAATTGCGATTTGTGCAGAACGTTTGTTTCTTTTTCATTTATCGATTTTTTTTATTTTTAACACTAATTGAATTCATGCGCTTAGAAGGTCGGTGGAGACCAGTTGAAGTTGTTTATTTTTCTGCGCGACCTTCATATTCGCAGATCATAAATGGGGTGTCGTTTATGCATTTATTATAGATGCACATTATTCGATTTTTTGGTTATTTTGCAGACTACTTGTTTTTAGTTTAGTGACGTGTGTATTTGCGGTTACCCATTTTGCGATTGAATCAATATATTATTGTGAGCAATAATGTTATCGTTCCCATTGAATCAATCTGTCATTGCTAATCTTAATTAATTTATCTTCCAATCGTTTGTGTACAGTAGGTTGTTGAAATCGGTTTATCGTTATTTGTTTACCGCAATATTATTTGTCGAAAGTTATATATTACTGCACTTTATATTATTTGTATTGTTTAAAAGAAAGGTGATTTAATTTATTTATTTAACATCATCTTAATTTCCTAAAAGCTACAAACATCATCATCGATAAAGCTATTCTCTGATTGACTAGAATGGTACCTTTACGCGTTCTCTTCCGAAATGGTTGTGGAGAAGCATCGATGATGCTCAGCTCATTCCAGCAATGTTGTGAGTTTTCTTAATATTTATCACGATTTTCAATTTTATTAATACGTGTGGAGTAAAATTGATCATTAAATTTTTTCAGCATCTTGAAGCTTCGAGATTTAAAAACAATATCATCGATTATTATTTAGACTTTTCCCGCTCCCGGTATTGCATCGTGCACCTTATCGCCGCGTACAATTGCTACTTACCACTTTCATTCTTGCGTGAACGTGATAACGGCGTGAATTTTACGAGCTACTCGATGACGGTGTTGGATTGTTGTATGAAACACGATTGCAGTGTACTGTTTCATAGCGTAATCGCTATTTTGAGTGGTGTGAAAATTAAAGATATTTTCGCACAGCCGATCGAGACAATGAAGTATATTAGTTAATACCGACGACGTTATTCTTACGTGTTATTTCTACTTTCTTGTGAAATAGAAAGTGGAAGTAATACTACATCACGTAGTTTTATTTAATTGTCAATAGTTTTAACGCTTAAAAATCTTTCCATGGAAATTTTAGGGGCAGCAAATGAAATACTCGATTTTTTTAAATCTACGTGTAATGTCCCCAGATTCGTACTGATCGTTTGAAAGGGCTATTTATTATGACCTCGAAATTTTTCTTCATAATTTTAGGTAGTATTTTTTCAGAGATACTGAAAAATATTCCAAATACATATGTTTCCCCCTGAATTTCCGAAACTACTCAACCTAAAATTATGAAAAAATAGGGGTTTTAAAAGCCTACGCAGATTGTAGGAAAACTGGAGCGATTGTCCTGAATCATATTTTAACGTCTGTGAAAGATTTACGCTATGAGAAATTAATATTTTAAAATAGTTTAATAGAAATAATACTTACCCTTAAACGTTTATGAGTCCCTAAATGTGTATGGAACCCTCCTAGTGCGTGTTCTACTCGTATGTGACTAATTTTGTATATGTTGTGTTTGAATTTTTTTTACTTATCGTTACAGCAACACGATTTGCAGAATACCACGTAAATGTTAATTCATTACACAGATATTTTGTTCGACACTGATAAATATGTTTCCAACGATTCTACCATTTCAAAATAATTATTTTTATCATTCAATAACAGCATAGCTGTCGATAACATAGATCATTTCGAGAAAAAAATTAAATTAAAATCTTTTAAACTGGTTTTGATTGAAAATCTGAGTATATGTTTGTAGTTAGCGATCCCAAAAACCTGATATAAGTGTCTTATTTTTATCAGTCTGATACATTGAAGAGATTTATGCTCGAATAATCGCCTGACCAAGTCGACCTTTTTCCTTGAACGACTTCGAGTCATCGGAGCGTACAAAGACCAATTCTTCGACTTGAGTTCCTCCAAGGAATACGGGATGTGCTTATTACTGCGTCCATCAATAGTTTGTTTATGATGTTACTATCTTGTTACATAAATTATAACTATTGTGTTACATACGTTGTAATTATTTTATTACATATATTGTAACTACTTTGTATTGTATCAAGATAAGTATTTAAGGACTACGGGATGTGCTTATTTACTGCGTCCATCAACAGTTTGTTTATCTTTATCTTGTTACATATATTATAACTATTGTGTTACGTACGTTGTAACTATTTTATTACATATATTGTAACTAATTTGTATTGTAACAAAATAAGTATTTAAGGAATACGGGATATACTAATTTACTGCATCCATCAACAGATTGTTTATGTTGTTACTATCCTGTTACATATATTATACTTATTGTGTTACATGCATTGTAACTATTTTATTACATAATTGTAACTACTTTGTATTGTAACAAGATAAGTGTTTAAGCAATACGGGACGTGCTTATTTACTGCGTCCATCAGCATTTTGTTTAAGTTGTTACTATCTTGTTACATATATTGTAATTATTGTGTTACTTACGTTGTAACTATTTTATTACATAATTGTAACTACTTTGTATTGTAACAAGACAAGTGTTTAAGGAATACGGGACGTGCTTATCTACTGCGTCCATCAACACTTTGTTTAAGTTGTTACTATCTTCTTACATATATTGTAACTATTATGTTACATACGTTGTAACTATTTTATTATATAAACTGTAACTATTTTGTTACAACTTTGTATTGTAACAAAATAAGTGTTTAAAAAAAAATATTTTCTCTACGCTTCCTCAACAATTTTACCTTTTTGTTTTTGACATAACATGTAATGTGTTTTTCAAGTTCTTATATTCGATCTGTTGATTATTATAGGTAATTTAATTTTAGATGACTATTAAGCACAAACAGTGAGGGCGCACTATATATATAATTGTGTGCAGTTAAGTCCAATATCTATTAGCATATACGATTTTAAACTGCATTTATTAAATATTAATCTTGAAAATAACATGAAAGGCTTCCTTCTTCTCATTGTTCAACCGTTTACGAAAAGCTGAAAAAATTGTAGATCCTAGAGTTATTTAATTAGAACCTTCAATTAAAATTAATTTTCAATAATGTTTAAGTATTTACATTTTTTATGTAATTAACCTGCAGGGCATAACTTCACTTCTATTACCATTGTTTTGAGATTTGTAGTTTAAGCAAAGACTCCAAACTACTGTAGAAATTGCAGATGGAAAAGATTTAAATTGTTGTTTAAGTTTTTAAGGATGGTGCTGGCTGCTATTCGGAGCATGTGGTTCTTTATGTATAAAAATTTCTTGCAAAAAAGGGGTCGATTTATTAGGAAAAATACCGATCCTCAAGACGTTAAATGCTATATGATGAAGCTATATTTAGCTATCGATTCCGGTTTTGCTTGGGCAAATAGAATCTCGGGCAATAGGCTATTGAATTTTGTTTTAATTATTTTTTTAATTCGTAATTATTTACGGTTTATTGACGTCATTCTCACCGGTTTAGTTATTTATTCCGTATTTGGATTAGTACAGAACTGTGCGACGAATTTATAACTTAAAAACGTTTATAGCAACAAAAATTCCCTAATTAACTACATATCTTGGAGCTTTTTTTATAAATTTCCTAGGCCTGTACCATTTTTTGAAACACTATTTTAATGTAGCTATAATGTTTTAGTGTGTCCAGTTCAAAAATATTTCTATATATCAGATTTTGCAACTGAAAATTGGGCATAGCAAATAATGTGTAACAATTAACAATTTTTTCACAAAAATCGTCTTTTTTAATCTTGTATTATCTAGAGTATCGTCATACATTACTATTATTTTTATAATATATATATATATATATATATATATATATATATATATATATCTAGTATAGTATTAAAACCTTAACTCACACCTATCCCGTCACTCTAACTCCCTTAACTTAAATGGCTACTGCTCACTACCCTTAACGTCCTGAAAATATATACCCCTTCTTTTGGGAATTGTAAGCTCTTCAATCTCAAGAACAAAGAAACAAACAAATATTTATTTATTTACGTACACATTTATCGTTTAATTACAGGTAATCCATTCGTAACGATAAAAAATTAATTGTTTAGCGAAGTTTAAATTTTTAGATTGAACATGAAAACCAAGCAAGAACTACAAAATATAACGATGACACATTTCGACAAATTTACTTTCAATCATTATAAATAATCACATTTTAGTGCAACCGCGATCAGGTGGTTGAGCAGTTAAATACTGCGGGAAACTGGCTTGTTCCGATATAATTCAGTTCTGGAGTGTGATATTGCAAAAAAAGTGATGATTTCGTAAAGGCAGGTAATTGTCAGGTAACTAGAATGAAGGTTTAATAAAAGGAAAATAAATTTCATAAGCGCGACGTCTTGTTGCAAAGAATGGAAATCTAATACTGTCTCATTCCAAGGAACATTTTTTGCACACGTTCAATCATCGAGCTGTACTTGGCTTCGTGTGGATTCCAAATAATGGAGCCAGATTCTAATCGTCTTTACACTAATCAACTGTACAGCAGGCGAAACATATCCTCTTAATAAAATTAATATGATCAAAAACTATTTTAATAAAATTATTTGGAGTAAAAGGTGATCACGTTTGAATATAATATAGAAATACCTTAGGAAACAACTTTTTATTGCGAGAGATGTGTATGTACAGAGAAGTATCAAGTGAAGGCAGTAAAGTACGAGTACCACCTCGTCTGGTAACGCGACACGAAGTGGCTGAGTGCGGACGGTGTCAGTTTGCAAACGGGTCGGTACATTGCCTGTTACCGCCTTATGGCCTGCCGGCTTGAGTCGGGAGTGTTTGGTTCAAGTTTCGGGACTGCCCCGGGTTGTGTATTTGTGCGGCGATCGTTAAAAAACACTTTTTGTACGTTTTAATATGCATATGTACACTCAAGGTATGTTTGTAAAGTAACACAAATAATTGGGGGCGTGAAACTTTCGTAAACGATGATAAGACGATTGCTGCGGATTTGATATGAGCTAGAATCTTATATAAATAACATTATTACGCAATGCTTAAAATATTTTAATAATTAATAAAAAGAAATCATATAACGATAACTCCCTGATTAGAAATTTTTGCTTCCATGTTTTTTGTACACTTTTAATCATGTTCTTTGAATGCACTCAGTACATCTACAGTTCAAATAACATACAATTCACGAAATTAAGGATAGTGATGAAAACAGTTTCTTCTGGGCGAGTTCTGCCTTCAAGCTGTAATTGGAAAATGGAAAAGCTACCTACCACCATTATCATATTAGCACAGTGATACTGATACTGTCCAAGAGAAACTGAAGCTTGAATTAAATCTGAATAATTAAAACAACGCAAAGTTGAAAATCTTTATAATAACCGAAAATATATGGACTAGTGTCCTATTATATCATTTTTAAAAAAAATCAGATATCTCATATCGGGCAGTGTCTTATTATAATGTATATGAATGGGAGGGGGGGAGTCACACTTTTAAAATTCCCATTAATGTAATTAATTAATAAAGCAATAATGTAAGGTGTTTTCCATTCATCTAATAGCCTATAAATATTAGGTAAAAAAGTCATTCAGTTAAATATAGTAGGACGGTAAATCTTATCTGCAACAGATGAAGATATTATACTTAAATTATCAGTTAATTGGATCGATTGAGTTATCCACTATAAAGCCAAGAATTAAAATTACATGCTGCTTTAATAAAACCGATCATGTCTATCAAAGATCACAAATTGACGATTCTTGTTATTTATTTTAAAAAAACGCCCTAAGGAAGTGATAATATGGACCCAATGTAATATAACAAATTAAAAACTCACTTAAAAAAATACTTTATCACATACAGTCATATAAAATATTTCTTCCAAACATATAAGCTAAGCTTACTCTATAAACAAGCTTATGCCCGATTTTTATGTTGTTTTTTTTATTTGTTTGCATGGATGTTATAAAGTACCCTAAAGAAGGCTGTTTTATGTTTGCAAATTAGGGACGTTTGCACGTTTGGGACACTTTGTCGATAAGCTGCAGTCTTTGTCCAGGTTGTCACTGATAACTTTATGTGAAAATTGGAAATAGAGTTAGCCTTCTGACTTATTAATTAGCAAGTAGTTCCCGGTCTATATTCATATTAAAAGCAACGTCTGTCTTTCTTGTAACTTGAGCTCTACTAGATTGATTTTGATGTGGTATTCGTCATTGGACAGGATATTTATTCTGAAAGATTTTTGTGATGAATCCTTAGTGGAAGTGACGAGGTTGCGGAGCTATGTTGATTTTAGACTGAGCGCGTTTGTTTTCATCAGTAAAAATTCTAAATAATAAATATATTTTGCTTATAAAAACAAACATAAATAATATATTCCGGTAAAAAGCCCCGCACACCCAAAAAGAAATCGTCAACTTTGGGGGCGGATGAATCAAATAAGTTATAATTTTTTCTTTCATTTTCACTTCATTTTTCTCGATGCGATGCGATTTCTTGTGCCACTGCGCTGCAGCACGTCCACGAGCGAGCAAGAGTTCTCGGTGGATATTGTGTAATATTCACATCCGTACGCCAGTTTCATAAAACGGCTCGTTTTCATTGCCCCATCGGCGTTAAGTGCGAGCGTTGGGAAATTAATTAAAGTTTTATTATCACCGAGTATATATATTGTTGGCGAGCGGTGTTTTATGGTAATTCGTTATAGCTTTATTACATCCGGGATGATATGCCTGAAAGGCTGTTGTAGCGTTTTGGTTAGTTTGTGTCACAGGTTTTCCAGAACGCCATTTCACATCATCACAGGTTTTTCAAACGAAGCCATTATTTTGCCTTTCTATCACCAAACCTTCTGCGTCTAAAAATAATCTGTTTTGTATTTTCGAGTTTGAGTAGATATTTTTATATCTGCAAACGGCAATTCAAATTGATATATATTGAATTAAAAGTGTTTATAAACTTTATTGGATGTCTAGGAAAATATGAAAATTTCGCGAATATAACAGGAAAATAGCTATTAAAATGTTAGTCGTTTTGTTTAATTGCTTGTTACTTAATAGCTCACTGAGGAATAAACCTGATTTTTAACAATTTGCACACTGAAAAAACGTATTTTGGCATAACTTATAGGAGTTTCATATATATATGGGAGCTCCATTGTTGTATTTATGAGCCGAAAAAATACCAATTATTGAGCATTAACAAAAAAAGTCTTAGCTCATTGCTGTATTACGCTACTGATGCTATGTTTAACTAAGCAACTCCTAACTTATTTTATAATCCTATTGACATACAACTTTCGCAGTATGATTGCTTATAGTTTTCAGATTGCAGCAGGTTATATAGTATGTACATATGTTATATGTTTTTTGAGATAAAGGTAATAATGTCAAAGTAGTAGGGGAAGAAGTCGCTTGCTGGCTGGATACATCAATAATATATATGGCAATAGTATTTACTTATATTTTATAGATAGTCACGGTAATTTCTTTTAAGTTAAAAAGTAAGTAAATAGTGACGATGTTTAGGTTAATTTATTAAACCTCATTAAAATAAATAAAATAATAATTTCAAGCGTTTTCTGTACGTAAAAATTAACTTTGGACTTTATAAGTTGTATTAACGGTTTAGGAGATATTTGAAAATTAATAAAAGTAGAAATACGCTTTTTAATGACACCCGATATAATGGATGGAGAAACTGGCACAAAAGCAGCATGTCACGGTATATTATTATATTTTTGTTAATTAAAATAAAGCGCAGGACTTCATTTATGAAGGGAAAAATACATTTTAAAATTCTTTATCAAATAACTTATTGTACCAGTAAGGAATATTCGTATGGGTCGTTTTGGACTGGATATACTCCACGTTAAATGACTAAAGAAGTAATTTTAGACACTATCTTCGTCTACTCTATAATACATCCATGCGAAGCTGGAATGCTGGATGTGGAAGCTGGGATGAGTTGCTATTTAATATTTACATATTGATTGCATTATTTTAATCGTTGCGCAATGTCACCCATCGAAGAAATATAAAATTTTGTAAATAAACTTTTAGGTGGAAGAAATCGCGAATAGTAGCTTTGTTTATAACCATTTGGAAAAAAACAGATCAATTAAAAATTACACAATAGTCTTCGAATACTTCGATGCGCGAGTTTAACTTTTTCGTTTTTTTATTTCGTATGTGACAACAGGCCTAGATTTGAAATGCTTCTAGATTTGGTAGTATAACATTACAAGAAATAATCTATCTTTTAAATATATAAAAGGCAATGTCCCGATTGAATGACATATCAACCAGTCCAAACCGCTAATGATAGAAATGCAGAATTTGGAGAGGGCGTTGATTTTATACTAGAGATAGCCAAAGGGGTGGTAAAATTTGTATAGGAAGAATATTTCTATTATAATTTTTACTTAAAACTTGATATTAATGCTCTTCAACCCAAATAATGAAACACGTATTTCAGCATTTTCCTAAATTTAACTCTTTAAATATATTTCTATTGTAATTTTTTACGTAAAACTTGAATTCAACTCCTAAAGGGGCGGCTAAATTTGTATGGGAAAAATATTTTTATATTAATTTGTAATAGTTCGAGCGAGATTGTATTTGTTTAACATATTTTCTTAACTAGAAACTAGAACGACTGAAAGTTAAAAATTCGACTGAAGTTTAATAAACGAAACGTCTACGCGAACGAAGCCGCGGGCGAAAAGCTAGTATACTTATAAAAGATTCCATGGTCTTCCAACACAAGCATTCGTTTTCCATCTTCTTTTCTGTCTAAGATATCGATTTATCATTTACAAATATAACTTGTATTTTAATTAGATTTAATTTAAATATCAAAATTTCTTAAATTAAAAACAGTCGATTTAATCAGTTGTATTTAGATTTAATACTTTTTCAAACTTATATTAAATCATAGAAAATATTTTGGATGTTGATATTCAAAGTTCTTAAACGATTTTTATATATGGTGTTTTATATATGTGTGACATGTTCAAAATTTTCTACAGAAAGGTCTAATTTAGTGTTATGATTTGAAAATAATACGACGGACAGAGAAAATTAAGGTTGATAACAATACAGTTTGATATAGATAATTCGCATCGATCGATGGAACTGCAACAGTGTAAACGGTTCAAGCTATACGGTGCATACGAATGCAGATGAGCGCGCATCTTCTGGCACTTGCACACAGCAGCGCGGCGACCGGGTGATTGCGAAATGCACTTATTGCTATCGTTTGCTTCTGTTTTATTTGCTCACGGCCCGATTTAGGCCAACGCGTGCGTTTTTTGCATCTTGCACGTTCCATGAGCACGCCACGAGCATAAGACGTAAGTCTTATATACAATGTATACGCATGTGATTATATATATATATATATATATATATATATATATATATATATATATATATATATATATATATATATATATATATATATATATATATATATATATATATATATAATCAGAGGTATTCGTTAGTAACATCTGTTTCCTAATTGGCATTCACTTGTTCAGGCTACGTTGGACTTTCACCGGTGGATCCCGTTTTGTTGTCGTTTTCATTGTCGCATTCAGTATGATCATTAATCATTTCGAGTCGCTATGACGTTATCGGTGATGTCAAGCGATCGACTGGAATGATGAATCTATGTCGGGGAAGGTGAATCAGTTTTTTTTGTTTCAGTAAAAAATATTGTATTGCGATTGACTATTGTTCGTAATTTAATTGCCAGAAATCTTTTTTGTATTGATGTTGCTCTGATGCTCAATGAAATGCTAGACGTATTTACACATTAGTCTTTTAATAGAACGAAGAGTTAAAAGCTGATTATAAACTTTAACTTAGACATCATGCCCTCAGGTAATTCATTCATAAAGCCTATATCAGGGAAAACTCATAAGAAGTAAATTAAAATTCTTGAACTCACTGCTCTGTCTTTAAGATTTTAAAGTCTTAGCAGTCCAAGGAAAATTATAGTATTTTCATCTTTTCCGTGAAAATAAGTAGTTGCAAAGCTATAAACTAGTAGTTGTGTGGCAATTTGTTTTGAGCTTTTTCATTTTTTCATCGAATAAGCATTATGAAAAAAACAATGTTTAAAACCTTAACACTTTATAAACATGGACATTGTTTAGAAAATCATTTCAGCTGTTTAAACAAAATTCATTATTCAATCTAAAGTCAAGTTTTACTTGAATAAATTTGAAAATGAATGTTCCACGGTAACGAAGAATTATACTTTCCAGTTTGCCTCTTTTTTAGGCCAACTTTATTTTGCCGCTGTGGCTTAAGACTATATGTTCAGAAATGACGCTGTAACGATAATTGAAACGCATCGAGGGTAGGGAAATTTTCTCTCCCGTTTGCGTTATTAATTTGAGAAGCACATTTTGCTTCTCAAATTAATATTATGTAAATGAAAATATTTAACATTTCCGTTAGATTTCGAGAAAAAAACGCCCACGCTTTTACACTCAAATATCATGCTCATTAACAAACATAGCTTATTTATACTAAAGTCCTTAGCAGAAAAAACAGGTCGATAATTATTTTTTGCTGTTTATTTCAGTATTTATTAAAGCATGTTTTTTTAGTGTTTCTAAACTATTTATTTATTCAAATCTCAAGTTTTGGAATCGATTGAAAGTATAATATACTCAGATATGTTTATCGAGGCCTTTGTACTTACCAAATCACGGTTGTGAAAACATTTTTATATCCAATACTGAGTCATCGACAGACGTAATCACAAATGGGATTATGAGCGTAATGCATCTATGTCGAAAGTGCATCGTTTGTCGGAAGCGGGCCACCGCGCGTCTATTCAGATCGAGAACGAACGGTCCCTTGCCCATATACACGGTGACCAAGCGGCATCGTACCGGCGCTAGTCTGCTGCTCGGAGTAAATAAACATAAGTCTCGATTCCGCTTTGCTTCGACCTAGAGGCGATCGAGACATTTTCACTAAGGAAGGTGCGATCGATTTTGACAAGTTTAACTATTTAATTAACGAGGTTAGTGTTTTTTTTAAATCAACGGTCCGTTGCACATCTTTTCTTTTCGTTGCACATCATTTCTTGCTTTTTGCGATTTCGCCGTCCCTGTAATGCAAAATAAACTTCGTCAAATCTTACGATTTAATCGGATAAAGTTATTAAATGATACAGCGGATCATTTGGAAAAAAAATAATTTTCAATTGGTACTCGTACCAAAGTTTGGATGGCTGACTTTAATCTAATGATGGACAGTATAAACCAAAGATATAGTTATCGGATGCAATTTGTAATTAAAATAATTATAGGATATATATGATTGCTTCAAATTAAAGAAGCGGCGCATGGTGTAAATAAAACATGTCTTAGCGATCGCTCGTCACCAGTCGTGCGAGTCACCGCGCGCATTACAATCGCCGCAGAATGCGCGCGGCGCCCACTCAGTATTCCCACGCCGTTGTCCGCTGCGGAAACGTCTGCCGGCCACTTCCCAGTACTGGCCGCGCCGGCTGTCGTTCAGTACGAACGCTGCCCGTGCTCGTATATGACATAAACGAAGTTCCGCACGGGAATCGACTCGGAAAAATATTTAGGAGGTATGCGGCGGAGTGTGGGAGAATATGCTGCCTTTGGCTTGATGCGTTGATTAATGTTTATTTTGAATCTAGCATGGAGGATGTAACTTACTATGATTTGACAGCTGTTTTTTTTTGTTTTCAATTTAAACTCTTTAATTTAAGTAGTTTCCTAGACGATTTTAGTCGATATTTCATTTCCTGCTTATTTGAAATTTTAATTTTTTGTTTGAATCGAAAATTTTAATTTTTTGCTTATTTTAATAGTTATAACCATTTATTAAATATGATAGTGCAAACTGATAGGATTAACTTCACATTTTTGGATTAATAAAAAAAATATGTTTTGCTAGGAAAAAAATTATGCACGAGTAAGCCATAAAAAATATTCGTTTTCTCTGTTATTAAACGCAATATCCAACTTACTGAGTTAATTTTGTTTCCGAGCTTCGTAACGTTAAAACTTCCGAAGTATAGTTATGAATTTACGAAGATTTGTATACATTTATGCTTAAAATCCGCATCAGTATTATTTCATTTATTAAAAACAAAAAAAATATTTACGAATCTTAATATTCTCTGGGAACCTCAGCTCAATTTGTCACCATGAAATCAGAAGTACTATACTAGATGCGATATAGTAACTAGAGGGGTGGGTAGTCTTGTAAGAGTGTGCAGCACGGCAACCGCACGAAATTTGCATTCGAGCAACGTATTGTGCGTGATACGGGCGAAAATGCGAGAAGAACTAATCTATACATTAAATAAAATTGTAACAGATTAAATTCTGTACATGGAAAATATTTTAAAAGGAATAATGAATTTAGCTTATAGAATGATAATAGAAGTCGGAAATCTATTTTTTTAAGACTTTTTGTCTGTCTGTATATTATTTTGTCCTCCCATCACGCAAAATCTACTAGACGAATTTTGATGAAATTTGGTATGGTATTAGTTTATAACCAAGAGCAACATATGAGAGAGAATATTTTTTTCTTATTCTGAATTTCACGCAAATGAAACCGCGGGGCACAATTAGTATTAAATATAATAGGTATGTAGGCGTCGCAGTATAATACTATAAGCACTCAAATCTTTGCCCAAAGGATGGATACCGGTTCAAATATCAATGAGGAGCTTATTTTAATACAACTAATTAGGAAAATCCACGCAAGATGCTGGATTTCATCTCATTAAGACTATCTACACAGCCTAAGAGAATTCTCGGGATAGGGGTATTCTGTGACCTCTCCAAAGGTTTTGATTACGTGGATCATAATATACTTAGCAATAAGCTAAGCTTTTACGGTATTGAGGGAATGACAATTTGTCTTATTATGTCCTATTTGTTAAATCGGGAATGAAATAAGGCATTTAAATTTACCTACCCCTGTACTGCTATTTTTGCCGCTTTTAGAGTGAAGGGCGTCTTTGAAGATTGATGCAGAAAATAATAGATCCAACCCTTTATGATTAATGAAGTGTTTTAATATTTTTATGTGTCACGGGCTGTTGGTTAAAAATCAATCAGGTCTTATTATCATATCCGAGTGTTCAAACTCGGCATAACATTTTTAATATAAAAATTATTATTGTGTTACATACTGTTAATCGGTATCGAGAACTGAATATCTGTTTTCAAAATTTAGTTTGTATTATTATGGATATAAATTGGGATCAATCGTATAAATATAATTTATATTTGATGAAATCTATTTTACATATATGACATATGTAAAATAGATTTCATCATCCATTCTCTATAATTTTGAAAAAAATATTACTATATATATAGTAAGTAAAGAGATATTATCAGTGACAGAATAACCGAAACCCGGTCATCGGGAATTTTCCAAGTTTGTTGAACGTATATTGTGAAATAGTAGACGAAGAAAGAGTCGTGAAATAATTTTCCACTTTTTCATTGATGTCATTTTCTAGGTTTCGTACACGAAGGGTTCATATTAAACCGTATTGCTTTCACTCGGTAATCCATCATAATGTCTGTCCCAGCTTGTAAATATATAAATGTTACATGCATCAAAATTGAACATACGTATTATGTAAAATGGTAACTTAAATTAGAAACTAATTCCAATTGAGAAAAAAATGTAATACATGCAAAAAGACCTTTTAAATTTAGAAATATTAATTTTAATTTGAGCTTGTGAAAATATGTTAAAATTGAAAAAAAAAAGTAAATCGAGAAAGTCTAAAAAAGTTCGTTTTAAGCATAACGACCACAAATAAGTCCAGGAAATTCTAAATCGTTTAAGAGAAATTGTTTTTTTCTTACGACTTTTAAAGAAATACCCATAGTAGGCATGGTTGTAAGTCAAATTAGATTTCCTTTGCTAATAAAGTTACAATAGCGCGATAGAAAATATTTACGCAACACTCTTAGTGGAAATTCTACCCTTATTTAACAAGTCTTTAAATGATATTATGGCATATCTAAAAATATTAAAGTTATATTTTTTGGCTGCTTATAGAGTAGTTTCTAAAAAAACCTTTAATTTTCATATATGTTTGGGTGTAATAAAAACACAATGGACGCAAAAAATAGAATTGTAACAGATTTAATTCTGTACATGGAAAATATTTTAAAAAGAGTGATTGATTTAGCTTATAGAATGATAATAGAAGTCGGAAATCCACTTTTTTAAGAATTTTTGTCTGTCCGTCGGTGTGTTATTTTATACATCAATCACGCAAAAACTATTGGACAAAATTTGGTACGGTGATAGTTTATAAAGAAAATTATTCTTAAAAAATATTTCTTATTAAAGAAAATTATTCTTAAAAAATATTTCTTATTAAAGAAAATTATTCTTAAAAAATATTTCAAAATATTTCTTATTCCGAATTTCACGCGTGTGAAACCGTGGGGCAATAAATATAATAGGTATATAGACGCTACAGTACATATACTATACTATAAATGAATGGGTTAACATTTCTACTCAACTTGCTTTTCTAACCTAATTAACATGGAACATTTTCGTGGAATCAACTGCATTCCTCAATAGTTATTAACTGAATGGCTGCCAAAGAAATACTAATATTTGCATATACGTTCTATAATATAAATCTGATACAAGCATCATTTTTCAAGAGTGTTATGTTAAACAATCAATAAGGATTAGTGAATTAAAACTAACTTTACTTGACACAGTTTCTTCCGATTGTATTAATGAAGTCGCAGTTCGCATACACTTGAATTTCATTTGAATGCGTTACCGTTATCTCGGTGATTTAATTTTTTTTATGTGGGACGATTCAAATTCAATTAATTATTTTGTGCCAGATCAAATGGCGATTTGTACGAAAAATATTTTGCGTCTTCTATCTAGCAATGCCATTAAAATAATACTTAGCGATGTCTATAAAACAATCATGATAAGTGGCTTCCATTAATCTTCTTGCTATGGATGTTTCAGATAGAATATCGGCCGTTCAAATTAATGCAATTATTAACGCTAAAGTGCGTTATTTATTACCTGTGCTCGTACACTCAAAGTTAATTGATGTCCTATTTTTATTGTGCTCATTTTCATTGTTACAAACTGCCGTGTAACGAAATACATTCTCCGACCTTGTCCTTGTACTGATTCTTGTTAATGACCATGCGAATTGTCTATTGGGATCAAACTTCTAAGCCGTCAAGGTTCAGAGGAAACTTCCAAGCAGTTGCAACGTGTCCACGTGATGAGGACCGGGTCGCTAATAAGCCGAATTTACGAATAGATTAAGCTTGAATGTGACATTTGTAGTCGCTTAATCGTCGATTAAACTTTGTATTGATCAAATTTTATTGTATGTTTTTATAACTGTATTAGCAATGGAAATCTTATTTGATTTACAGCTTAATGCGTGCGAACTGAAACCTGATTATATTTATTGTATCTTTTACTTTATGTGTTTAAAAGCGCAGTTGCGTGCACTATTTTCGCATTGAGTGTGGTCTAAACGTTTCATTAATCAATAATTCAAAAGGCATGGTCAAACCGATTCCTTATAAATTAATTTCTCTATTATATTTGCCGAATTATCGAACAGCTTAATAATCTGAACATGACCTTAGTCTGCTTCGTTTAATCACTGGTTGAATTTTGTATTAATCATATTTTGTGTGAAATGTTTTTAAAACTATATTTGCAAAATCTTGTTTGCCTTATAGCCAATGCGTGCGAACTGAAACCTGATTCTAATTTGTCGCGTCTTCCAGTTCAGCAGTTTAAAAGCGCAATGGCACAGACTCGTTCTCATGCTAAGCGTGGCCTGAACGTTTTGTTAATCAATCATCCAAAAGGCGTGGTCAAGCTGATCCTTTTTAAATGAATTTCTCTATTATACTTCACGCATATTCTTCGCACGTTTATTGGAATACTGATTTATGTTCCGAGTACGGGGGGGATCTTGTTCAGAATATTAAACGGCCCGCTTATGCCACATAACATGCGACCGATTGCGGCCTTCGTCGCTGAGAAAAGGCAGTGCGCGTACGATGTGACATTTATTGTTTATTTAATATTATTATTTATTGCCATAGATATCGTAACTCGATAGAAAACTATTAATGCGTATATTTTATCTGTTCAACGACGTAAAAGACCGTTATTGCGCCGCCATACACGCCAGGAATCGAAAGTGTATTTTGATTTTCCTCTTTATACTTCGTTTGGTTGTAATTTCTGCATTATTGATATTGAATGAAATTTAACGACCGCTTTCACGGCCGTTACTTTTCTGATGTATATTGGTATCAATAGGGGCCAATGATGTTAATAGGACGAGATATGCCGGATTGCAATGAAGCGAAATGTTTGTGCATTTGCTGCAGGCCGAGTGTCTTTCATATTATGTTCACGAATAGTCCGCACGATGTATATCTGTCACATCAATGTAATATTTTAATATTTACATTGTTCTCCGTATCAGGCGTTCCTTCTGAGAATTCTCGCTCTTACCCGAAATACACGCCTTGCAAGCAAATGAAGACGGCGATAAGCGAAGGTGGCTGTTAGCTTAATGGAATTTATTAAAATTTTGACTGAGCTTATTTTTTATATGAAACTTATTTAGTCGCGTCTGTGAGGTTCGGAAGTTGTTATCTTTTCAAATTTATGTCGACCGGTTTAAACGTGTATGGGATCGATCTTAGTTACTGGCAGCTTATACAAAAACGCAGTTCACTTTGTTTTGATGATTTGTGCTGCTATTTTGTCTCAAGTTAATCTGTACACGATGTGAACTTTTCAAATTTATTTCGACCGGTTTAAACGTGTAAAGGATCGATCTTAGTTACTGGCAGCTCACTATGAATACAGAATAAATTGAACAGCAAGTCACTGTTATTGTTAATTTTCGTTATCGTGTAAATTGTACAGGTTTTATAGACGTGCAATAATTTGATTGAGTAGTATTCTTTAAAAATGTATATACATATTTTGTATTTTGTACTTTTCGCTGTCTGATTTCTATTAATTCAGATATTGCGGTGTCATTTTAATGGAGAATCGTGCAGCTGTCACGGTGCGACGGGGCCGATTCAACTGACCTCTGCCATTATTATGTTGTTATGTTATTTTCGTAAGATCTTTTTGCTCGACACTTTCCTCGCACTTTCTCCGCACAGACGGATTTGACTGAGGCGCGCGTGCGACTGTTTTGATGGCGCGTCGCGTGCGTCTATTTTTTTTCACGCTTTATATTGGCTTCACTTGTGTGTATGTAACGGAATATTTTAATTATGTTTTCAGTCACTTCCAGGCGTCAGAATTATTTAAAATGTTGTACACTAATCAAGAACCGATGACAATACACTAATTAGAAAAAAAATAAAATTAAAAACTTTTTTTAGTTCTAAAACAAAAATTGTTTACGGTTTATAAAACTAAAACAAACAATTATCTTTGAATATAAATAATTTTGATCAAGAGCGAGAGGATGTCTCGCAGTTCGATATAAATCAATTTTTTGTATAGGCTTTAGATAAGAATAAAGAGATTGACAAACAAATTAACTTTACTGTAGAAAAGGCACCCCATGCTTGATAGCAGTTGTGATATTTTTATCGCTAGCTATTTTTAAAGGTAGAGTCATTATGAAAATGTAAGTCTCAATCAGTTTATTCTTCTTTTAAGCTTATTCAAAATTATGTTATATCGAGTTATGAGACACTAAATATAAAGGTTTTGCTTAAGAGCGAAACTCTTGACCAAAACCTTTACATTTAAAGATTATTTTTTATTTTTTAAATCATAAAATCCATTTTTCAGTCGTCAAATAAAACGGCTAATAATTATTCTGCAAATAAATTAACTGAGCTTTTTATCCCCCAAGTAAACGTTTTGCATTTTCCTATGGTACGTTTTTAAAGAATTGTTAAATGTGCTTTTAGTCCAACTAACTTCACACTAAATATGTGCAAGCGAGATGGGCATATATGAATCTTAGCAGACAACGACAAGAACAGAGCGTTAGTTGACATTTGACGTTTAATGCAACACCCACAAAACTAACCTACGTATAATTTATTAATTTGCTTCGTTCTTTTTGCTCGTGGCGTGTTGTTATTTACAACCTGTGTTATGACAAATCCTAAAATGGAAGAAATGAAGAAATGCGAACGTTGGTCTAATTTTGAAAAATCAGTTATCTTAGTATATTAGAAACCAATAAAACTGACGCAGTCTCAAACAGAGAAAAACATGCCGTTTAGATGTCCATCGCCACCAAGTTTAATGCCGCGATAAGTGGACATACCGCACGCACAGCAAAAACTTATTATGTGTCAAAAACTTCCATCATTAACCCAATCTTGACAAAATTTATACAAAACAAAGTTTTCACAGAGAAACCGCCAGAGAAAATATGCTACGATGAGATGCCAGACATAACCTAAAATATCATTTTAACTGGCCAGTAAACACTTTTCCCAGACCTCGAAGTAGCAGATAACTATTCCTCCGTAGCGGCTTTATTCAACAGTCTAATTTCTATCTGACCATTGAAAAATCTAAAATCAATCCGTCGAATAAGTGCTATATTGTGGTTTATCTTAGGATTGAAAAATAGGCCCTTAAACTATGAATTTTTTTTAACTCTCTTATCTCGTTTTTCTGCGCATCAATTGTGATCGCCGTGTAGCGAGTTTGTCATTTTGTGTGGGCAGGCGGACGGATCTCGATATTTATATATATTAATATTTCGCAATCCGTGCATCGGTGTGACGGTTTTGTTGCGGCCGATGCGCTCAGCGGGGTACGTTGTGTGTCAGTGGCTCACGAGTTTTGCCAGCGGAATCGATCCGCTTGTAATGATTGGGTAACAGTCGTGAGACGGCGGTGTTTCTCGTTATGATTGATGGTTTAATTAGGAGGCGGCCGAATAGGATTTTATAGTTTAACGAGTCTATTTGCAATTTAGAAATGGAAATTTTATAATCGACACTTATTATGGACTTAATTTCATCTTATTTTTATTCTAGAAAGTAATTTGTTTTTTTTTGTGATTAACTGTCGTCAAATACGTACACACAACTTGCACATACAAAATTCGTCTTAAATCTTTGTTGTTGACATTCGTTAAAATTTATGCGAAAATGTCATGAGTTACATTTGAGTATTATCTTTATTCTCCGTTTTAAACTCACAACAGTCGACTGCTGAATTTGAAAAGGTTCATTTTTCTAAACTACTTATTTAAAGTGACAAAATGTTATTGGAATTTCCTTTATGTCCACTGTGTGAGCGACTGAAACTAATAAAAATGATATATTATCTTGACACTGGTGCGATGGTTCTACATTTCATAACGATTCCAGTATTGTTCTTCAACGTCAGTCTGCGAATTTGCATGCTATAATTCATTTCAAAGATTAATGTCAAGTTCAAAGTCATCTTAGTATTTTAGCTCAGCATCTTATGCTTTGCGGTTTCTTATATTGATACTTGTTTTGACAATGACTTGAGTGACGTCCGAGACGTGGTGTCTTGTCAGCTTGGAGTGGTGCTAGTCACTCTAATTGCATGCGCAATGTCACTGCGGACATTCTGTAGTCGGATTTTCTTCAACCGTCCTTCTAAATGAATTATGGGTCTTCGAAGTTTACAATACGCGACCTCAACAATGGTTACACTTCTTCGCTTGCTTAGGAGGTCCAGAATAGTGTTTATTTAGATATTTTATGTGTGTTTATTAATTGAAAGTTAAATTGCTGTGAGATTGATACCTACCATATTGCCCCCCACCTACTGCAAGCAGTCATTGTCCGTTCTGCTCATGTAATTCCAGATTATTAGTTCAGTGACTTTTCGACGACCTCAGGCAGCCCAGTAGCATAGCGTTCAGAAACTTGCATCCACGGCCATTTGACGGATTGATGTACTTTGCAAATTCTTTAAATATCGTTGTTGTATAGCATATTTTCAAGGCTAGCGATTCAGATCCGTTAATCGATTTGCAAAGGGTGGAGAGTCCTTCTTTTTTGAAGTCGATTAAAAAGGAAGAAAAGTGTGAAAATCTGGATTTGAACATCACAGTTAGCGTAAGGTCTGTCTCCATTCCAAATTTAAATTATGGGAGGAGGGAAAGCGGTTTCACTGCCAGCCACACTGGTTATCCTAGCATCTTTCAGTATCCATACGTTATACAAGTGTGTTTGTATTCATTTTGTGCCTCTATTATGATGGTCTAATATCAGATAATAGACATGGTACTCAATTGATTTTTCGACGTAATCGAATATCACTATGTACGAGTTGCCTAGCGCGTTGGGATGAAGTTTTTATATCGCGGATTCGTGTTGTGCTAACGAGTTTGTCTATGCATATACATCGTTCGTATGCGATATGAATAATTATTGATTTTTTAGTAATAAAGTTCACTGTATGCGATCGTTTTTGCTTTGATCATACAAGGCTGCAGTGACTGATATGCGGAAGAGCGATGTTGATGAATAATGCATAATTTTTTTATGCAAACTGGGATTGGAGTTAAGCTCACTGACATTTGTCATGTTGGAAATGTTTAAAGCTACGAAGATATGCTATGGTATTTGGAAATATCGTCAAATTGAGTTGATAAGCAAGTTTTTGTAGCGGTCATAGAAATAGGTAGAGATTGAAATACGTTAGTTTTAGAAATAAAAAAAAACGATTGCGGATTTGTCTAAAAGTGAAATAATACATTTTTCTTTTCGTCTGGGATAATTCTGCGCTCTGTTATCAAATTTAACCTCAGCGCAGCCAGACGAATCTTCTTCTCGTAGTGTTTTCTCTTCACTTAGGTTTACAATTATTATGGCTATTTGAATTTAGGATGCAGCTGCCCAAAAATGCGAACGAGCGCTTTTATTGTACCACTGGCGTTAATTCTTCAGCTAAGATATCTTCATCCTGTTAGACCTCTTTCTGCCCAGATCTTGCCTTGCATAATAAGTTGAAGAAGTTGGTATTGCCTCTCGCGCATGAAATGCAGTTTTAAATTAAAATTGACAAATATCATAATAATTAAAAACTGTGTTTCCCAAACTGGTTAAGTGTTAAAGCGCTTTAGGAGCATTATATATTAACATTTTTTGCCAGTCTAGTTGTGGCAAAAGAATGTTGACAATTAAATGTGTGTATTTGATTCTCAAGAGTTCATTGAAAAATATGAATAGTCGATATGAGCTTCTGTTCGCGAGTCAACATTTTGTTGTTATGATTGATCTACTGGTGTAATTGTTCCGCATTATGGTTCTCGATTAATGACTTCCGACCTGTCACTCGCTGGCCGCCCTTGAAGTTCTGGCTCAGGTTGCTTGTTTACGACCAGTATTTGAACACTCTTCCTTGTTATTTACCTGTTACTGCACTTTTTCAGAATTTCGCCGTCGAAGCCGGTAGACGTCACGTTTTAAATCATTTATATCGATTTTCTCAAGTGTACTCAAAAATATAGGCGCCTGTTTGGTCTGTTCACTGCCGTCTTGTAAATTAATTAAGGTTCCGTATAAATATTGTTATAACTTATTAAACGCATAGTATAAATTAACTTTTTATAATTCCTACTTTACTATTTATGATTAATAAATTTAAAGTCGCGTATGTGGTTCGTATTCGGTTAATCGCGTTGTGCTAACTGTTATTTACTTATTTAATCCTTTTGTTTAACCTGTTTCTTTTTCGTTTTTATTTTAGCTGTGATATTATTGTATTTTCGTCCTATATTAACTTGTTCAGTGTAATAGCGCTAAGCTGAGTAATTACATTACACAATAAATGCTACAAGACTACTTAAGGTAGTTGTCGTGTAAAACGCATTGTTGACGAAATTCGCTGAATTTTTGATATATTATTCAAACTATAAATATCTTAACTTATTTTAAAATTTAAAAATTATTTACCGTTTAATTTTCTTAAAAATTATATAATTAATATTACAGAAAAAGTAGTTATTTCATCACAATTTTAATTTTAAAAACCCTACGAGAGATTTGTTTAAAAAAGTAAGTAAATGATGTGATGTTAATATTATCAAAAAAAAATATTTACAACTTAATTTTGGTAAAAATCGTACAATTAACATTACAGAAAAAGTAGGTGTTTTACCTCACTTCAGTTTATTTAAAAAACGAATTGGAATACGCAGTAAAATGATTATTAAAATGATTAACAACAGAGAAAAAAATAATAACTTTCAATAAAAAAAAATTATAATAATGTTTGGTTCTTACTGTCACACAACTGCTTTAATGAATGTTGTGATTACAAAACAACTGCTTTAACGAATGTCGTGATTATGAAACAACTGCTTTAATTGATGTCGTGATTACGAACGATTACTCAATGTCGTGATAATTATTGGATATATGAGATCGACACCAAGTCCAGTCATTAGCGCTGCATTTTTTAAGTTATAATAAGAAAATGGAAAAAGAAAAGAACTTGTATGTAGCTACACTATACCGGAAATTGTTTTAATCTCTCTTTTGTGCCGGGTGACGAAAGTGACATTATATAAATATGTATAAAGTTGATTGCAACAAACCGAAAATAATTAATTCTCTTCGATATCTCGGAGCAAACATTGAAAATTGTTCTTTTGAAATTCTGCACAAGGCAAAGTTATGACCGTTTGAACAAGTTTAAAAAATCAGTTGTACGTTTGAGAGTTAAGTACGTAATCATTAACTGAATTGTTAATTAGACAAAAAGGTATATTCCGTTCTAAACATTGAATTCTTTTAAGTTTTATAGACAAATAGATTTTTTATTGAAAATATTGAATTATGGAATGACATAATAAGACTGAAAAATGTGGAAACTATACTTTGAACTTGAATAACCCTGGAACCGTCACGAATTCCGTTGAAGGTTTACATATACATATGCATAGAATGATAGAAACCCGAAAACCTGTTTTTAGAATTTTCGTCTGTCTGCATTTTAATTTGTACGCCAATCACGCGAAATCTACTGGACGGATTTCTATAAAATTCGGTATGATAATAGCTTTATACCCAAAAGCAAACATATGAGAGAAACAAAAAGAAAAAAAAATGTCTAATAACTTATTCCGCTAGTATAATTTCCCGCTAAGGAAACCGTGGAGCACAGCTGTGTTTTATATATATATATATATATATATATATATATATATATATGTATATATATATATATATATATATATATATATATGTATATATATATATATATATATATATATATATGTGTATATATATATATATATATATATATATATACACACTTACATACGTACATATGTGTGTGTAAGTATGAATGTAGTATAAACAGCAGTTGTTTAAATATTTACTTAAGTCTAGCTATTGCAAAAGTAATTACGGTTAGTTTGTTATAGGGTTTCGTCTATGCAAATCACGTGCCGATTGATGTAAATAGTATAGTTTCGAACCGTTTGTAATTGTTGAGGTCCATTGCGAGAGAATGGAACGAGACTTTTTCGTTTCCACATACATTTGTGCCTTTTGTTGTCGGCATAATGGCTTCCAATGTGAGAGCGTCCAAGTTTAGTCATAAACGACTATTACCAACACCGTGTACGGCTTCGTTATTGCGGCTGGCCTTATCCTTTATGCTTGTGTGATGAGCTCGTAGCAATCGAAATTTAGTAGATCGGTGTTTGACACAATTATGTATTGCATTTAGTTTAGGATGTGAGGTGAGGATGTGCTTGTCATTAGTAAAGTTTTTTGAAGATCGTTTACAAAAAATCGACTAATTTGACTATATACTTTATGTACTGTATGTATATATTACTTATGTCCATTCGTTCATCGACTACTACTCCGGTGGACGGTAGTGTTTAGTTGAAGTTAATAAAATATTTTATGATTAACGATGAACCGTTTATAAGGGTCCCTTAACCAAATAGGGACATTTATAGTCTCGGTATGTTCGTTTGTCCGTCTGTAGGTCACAGCCGTTTTACTCGCAGAATATTCGTGCTATAAAGCTAAAAGTTGCCATGGTTATATATAATTATAACACCTACAAAGGTATGAATAATAAAATCCTTAAAAAAGGTTTTTTGAAGTTACTCCCCTACAAATAGATAGGGAAAGGGATTTTTTATTCACATACATTGTAGAGTGTATCGTCGAATAAGTTTTCCAATAATATTGGGTATTTATCTTAAACGTTTTTTTTAGTATAGAGACTCGTTTTTGAAACATTAAGCTTCGAAGTCATCATTTTTATTAGAGTTACTTGGTCCCCACTACCTACCAGTTAAACCGCTCTTTTTGAATATCTGAAGAGTATTCACAATAGTAGTATAAATATAAAGAACTTAAAAGAAAAATTGTCACAACTAAGCAGGCTCTACCAGTTTATGATATATAGTTGCGTCCGTAAAAAATCATAAAAACTCCGTATTTCTTTAGTCATTTGGACTTAAATCGATGGCAAATTGTCTTTGTGTTTTAAAATGTAAATTTATTATATCTATGAAAGATATACTATAAAGTATATTTATATATTTACATGTTGAGGAGTAACATTAATATTTGTAAATAATTTTATAGAAATACAATGTATGCTTAAATGATTATATTCACACATTTATACAAACCTCTCTTAGTTGGAGCTATTCTCATATTTAACTAATTTATTTTCTTTTAAAGATTTACTTCATTTTTCTATATCGAATCACAGGTTGTGTACCTGTCTGTGTACAGCTTCCATCCACCTTGATGCTTTTTTCGTATGAAATATATAGTTTACTGTGTAATCTTAAAATTTGTGCGTCTTATATAATTAACCATCCCAATAACCTTGTACGTAATGTGCTACTATATTTGCAGTAATAGTATAGATAGATATTCCTAGTAACAGTCCTTGTTGACTCTGTAATACCTCGTAAATGTATCGGACCAAATTAAAATATGAATTTATTAACATTTTGCTACTCGAATTCATGTTTGTTTGATTTGAGACATTTTCGAAAAAGTATTGATTCAAATACGACTGTGGCTATGGATACTAAGAGCACAAGCTTCAATCCACCTAGATGCTTTTTTTCGTATGAAGTATATTGTTTACAGTGGAATCTTAAAAGTTGTGCGTCGTATCTATAATTAACCATCCCACCTTATAAATTATTGTGCTACTGTATTTGCAGTAGATATCCTTAGTAACAGTCCTTGTTGATTCTTTAATGCCTCGTAAATGTCTCGGGCCAAATAAATATATGAATTTATTAACATTTATTTACTCGAATTCATATGTTTGTTTGATTTGAGACATTTTCAAAAAAGTATAAATTCAAATACGACTGTGGCTATGGATACTAAGACACGTTACCACAATTTGGTCTTGTACTGTTTAATTTAATTTAAACTGTAACTAGAGCTGTAGAGTGTTACGACATGTTATGGTCTTTTTCTCACAGCTAAACATTTGCATCTAAATTTATGATATAAGTTGGGCACGTTTATCACATTTAAATAATTTAATTTGTGGTTGTTACATACTATAACTTCATTGCATATAGAATTCAGTATTACCACCATTTACGTGCCGCTGTGCAAATGCGAATCTTACTCCAAATATTGTTCAGGTTTTTTGAGTTTTTTTAGGCTGATACTAACCGTTACTGAGACTATATATTAACTTCGTAGGAAAAAGGAAGTAGGCGTAAAAAGTTATTGTGAACCAAAGGAAAATTAAGGCACTATTTTTTATGGCTCCCAGATCATCCATAGTTTTTTATGTTACTTGCTGATAGTATCATACCTGCTTCCTCAGTCCAATACGCTGTGACCATCGTTGAATCTGTAGAAAATTTGCATTGTTTTTGTATAAAAAACTGATTCATAATCACAAAAAAAAAACAATCCGAAGAGCGAACCGATAAACGGCGTTAAAAACCGCAATCTTAATGAGTGCGGTTACAGCATTGAGGATGACAAAAAGTTGAAATTCAATTTGTGATTTGACCGCAATATGTTAAAGCATTTGAATTGAATTCTCCGATAATAACGTGGAACACCTACGGTATGGCACGAGATGCTATAAAAATATTAATTTCGCTAGTTGACAAAATGTCACTTTGGGACTCAACACGTTCACTGCCGAGTGAAGGGTTGATTTCTAACTCTGTACGCCAAGTAGATTTTTTCTCTTTTTCTATCAAAACACTTTCTTCACAAGTAAGTAAAGTTTATTGAAGAAAATACTTATTAAAGCCATTTTCTATAAAACATGCAAACTATATCATTCATATTTTGACGTGTGAAACTGTCTCCCGCAAGTATATGCGAGCATATCACTGGTGATATACGCGCTGGGGAACATAGTAAATGCCTTATAGACCATTTTCTATTCTAAATTTGTGCACTTTTTCTTACCTCTATTGACGTGGCGTGCTAGTATTATATAGATAAATAGGCATATTAAATATACATACAAAATATACCATTACTGAATTGGGCGCCTGAATTGACGTATGAATTCTATATAAGCAATTGATCTAAAAGTGCTAGATGAAATTCAATGATTTAAGACTTGCACTAGAATTAAAAGGAAATAGCTGATTATGGCTATGGTATATTAATCGAAAATGTAATATTTTAATCTATGCAGATAACGTTGTTTTGCTAAAACCAGGTGATAAACGTTTAAAACATTCCGTAACAGATATGTCTGGATTATACTTATAGAATAATCTACGTAGGGATGCTGATAATTGGATATTTGACTAATTTTTTTTATTTCATTAATCATAATTTCAAGGTACAAGCTGATGAAGAGTGAAATTTTTTTTTAATAATCTTAAAAATTGAAAGTTTAAATTTAATCTTTAGATAAGGACGGCAATACTGTGTTGTGAGGTCATTTTTAATATTGCACATTATATTCTACAAGAGGAAAAGGACAGGGATATACCTAACTCTATGCGTATATTCAAATTTAGAAGCCTATAACTGGCTTCTTTTTCAATCAATTTTTGAATTTTTTTGAAGACTCGTTTTTAATTAACTTATATTTCACAATATTGTATGAAAAATATCAAAATTTAGAATGAGTCAACTACCATATTGTGAAGTGATAAATAGTATGGTTAAATGAGAAGTGGACGAGTTTCCTCGTTATCAAAAGATGTACTCACATCGTGTGAAACGATGACTGTATATGGCTACAAAATGAACAGCATTGTAATAACAATAACAAATAACGTAAGTAGGGATATTAAAGAAATCGAAGGTGACTGTAGAAAATGGTTTATGTTTGCCAACAATTATATTGCAAATTGTATTGTGGGTGTATTTGCGGAAAATGTTTTCCACTGTAGAGTTGCATATACGTATACTTAACGAGAATACGATTTCAAAGAAAATGACATTGTGAAGGTAGAGAAAATAATGTTACGTTGTTTGCCAATTTTGAACTTGAACGGAAAAATTTATAAAATAGGGTATACATGAAAGAAGTTAACCTGAAAGGAGACATAAAAATAAAAGACCCATAAAAATAAAGATATATAGATAAATATATACAACCTTTACTGAAATAAACTAGTTTTTACTGCTCAAATTGGCACCAACCGCCCCATTGACATGCATATTATTTAATTATGTGTATGATTGCATTAATCGTTGTATTTGAGCTGTAAACGACTCCGAGGACAACAAAGTGGGTCTAGGCAGCCGGGTAATTACAGTTATAATGGCTTAGACTTCTCTTAAAAACTAGCTTTTTCGTAGGATCAATTTGATGAAATCATACCGTAGCAAAAGCTAACGGAATGCTCTGTCCAATTTTAATCGAGGTCATCGTCTGCTTCCTGTTTTTTTTAAGTATTATATACATACGCATATACGACCCCTGTCTTAGTATGTGCCGCTTGTCTAATCTCGGATCTGTTATGTTTGTTTACTTAAAATTGCGTCACACAGGCGGACAATCAAATTAAAATCGATATGTGTGACACCATATTTGTATTAATACATTTGACTGCGCAAGGCCACGTTGGTTACAGCGGAACCAGGCGGTTGCTCAAGCTCCTGAATTATAAGAATGTCTTATGCATAGAATCAAATTAATCTCAGAATTATACATCGTTGCTTATAATTGTTACTTTTTTAATATTATACCTTAATTGCTACTTTTTAAATTATATTGTGTCTCTAACGCATATCAAAGTGTAACGATTGCGCGAAAATCTTATAAATTGGTGAGTCGTTCGGCAACAAAATACGAACGTAAACGGTGAATCTGTATTGTACAACCCACACTTGCAAAGCGAGACTATGTATGCTCTGTAAGTTTATCAGTATGCTACTAGATGTGACATGGCTCCGACAAAATAACTGTTCTGTTTTTATTTTACAACAAATATGTCATCAGAATCCTAACCAGTTGATAGCTATCGCATTGCTGCTATTCTAGTGTAATGAGATGATTTTACCATGCTCGTAATTGGCTATCAGTTATAGCTACAATCATGTTCAGCTTTAAAGTTTCACTATTTGAAAGCAATTTACTAATACGCCTTTTTCTGTAGCATTATTACATAATAAATCATTTTGCAAAATACGTTTTTTTTAAATGATATAAAATTATCAAAATCAACAAAATAGAATATAGTAAGAATTATACACAATTAAATAAAACTACGTCATGTAAAGCTATGCTCGGCAAAGATCTTTGCGAATAGCCCACCTGAAGATGTTGTAATACAACGAAACCTATGTCGTGGTAAAGAACTTAAAGAAAGTAGAAATAATACTACGTCACGTAGTTTCATTTAATTGTGAATAATGAATTTCTACAAAATTAACGCCAAATATATTCAAGAATTATACAGTTATTTTTGGCAGTTACCTTTATTTTCTCTATCCTTATCTGTTTTGTTTATAAGCCATATAAAATTTGCATAATTTTGTAAAAATGAGTGCATTTGCGTAATCTTGTGAAAATAAGTGCATTTGCGTAAATTCGTGAAAAAGTGGATTGCATGTAGCGTAAAGCAAATAAGCTATATGTGAACATTTTGATTTTACCAGTGATTGAAGGGTATTTCACTCAATTTTTTTATTACTAAAATAGAAAAAGTAATAGCCATTAAAAACGGTTAAAATAAATATATCGTAATTAGGACTTTTCATTACAAAGTTATAACGATTTAAAAACTGAGGAACTACGGTTCGCACGAAAACACTCCATACAAAACACAACTGGTTTATGACGTCACTGGCCAGTGTTTAGCATTCATTATAAGGTAGTTAACTAAATATTTTTAATATCTCGTTAAATATTGCGTTTAAGCTATATATTGTATATTATAATTTTCTCATTTTTTTTGTGAGAAAACTAAATTCATAATAATTTTTTCAGTTTAATGAACAAACAATTTACACTTTTTCCTATTTAAAAGTTTCTATTAATTTTTGACATATGCATTAGTTTTTAAACCATTTTTACAAAAAATATCGACATCAGTTAAATACGCTATTGAAATCAATAATGGAGAATATTTATACGGTGTTTGCTTATCAAAAATAAAAAAAGATTATTATTAAACTAATCTAATTTTATTATTTGGCTAGTGTATTATAGATTATGCAGGCACAAATGCGGCTTTTTGGACCGGACAGTTCCCAGATCGGCTTAAATCATTAAGTTCACAAGGTGAAATATTTGAGGTTCTATATCCAGGCATTTTTTTTCGGCAACGTTATAGATGGCACTGAAATGAAAAAGTACTGATTCCTTGAATAATTAAAAAAAATAGTTTTCAAGGAAAATCAATTATTTTTTTTTCCTTAACCGTGTTTAACAACACAATTTAGATTAAGAATTACGTTTTAAGGTACTGAACCCTTAAAAGAAAAAAAAGATTTCGAGATTGCAATCCTGTACTTCAGAGTTCAGGCTACATTACTTTACCTTTGTGCTAAAACCTCATTTAGGAAAGCGGCAAAATAAAGGTATGCTCATAACATACTTTTCCACATATTCTATTTTTTGTGATAATTATGTAAAAACTGGCATATTGGCTGGCTAAGAATCAACAAGGACTGTTACTTGGAATATCAATAATATTACTGCAAATACAGTAGTACATTATGTATAAGGTTACAGGGATGGTTAATTATAGAGACGACGCACAAATTTTGATTTTTCCTGAAGTGCATGTGTCCCCAAGTTTAGACACCCTGGCTACTCATTAATACATTAATTATGATCAGCGAGAGAAGGTCTTTTCTCATTGTCTGTTGACCGCAGGTACTAAATCCACGAGTGACACAAATAAAACGCATACTTCGTTTCTATTGGCATTGTCAATTGGAACGGTGTGAGGCGGCCAGAGGTTATCGTAGCAATTAACGGATGGGTGACCTCCCAACCGGGGCGACGGTCGCAGAAGGCCTTGGCCGGACACACGAGGTCGATTGGCGTCTCTTCCACGAAAGAAGCAGGCAAAAATACATTAGATAGTGATAGAAGAGTCGGACGGGAAACCCCACGGCATTTGGTGGGCATACTTTTGGAAATATTTTTTTACCTTATATTGGGATTTAATTATATATTATAATATATTTCCTAATAGGTATTAACGATGAATATCGGCTTGTCGCCGAAAAAGTCGTGCAAAAATTAGATATGTCCCAAAAATCTCCTTTTGGTCTAAATTCAAGCATTCTCACCACATTTACTTGCTATAGATTGATATTTACTAGTATTTTGAGCTTACCGAACTTTTGCTTACCAAGTTAGTTTTCGCATAGAACATGATTGAATTAGTCTTACATTTATAAACGAGGCGAACCTCATTTAGGAAAACTAGGCAATTTTGGAGATTTCCTAATTGTATTACGCGTTACTATTCAGTATTCACCGACTTGCTAAACCAAGAGTTTTTTTTTATATTCTGTTATAAATAATATTATAACTAATCATGTGGAATGAAGGAAATGTGTTTGAAGAGCCAACTACAAATAACAAAAATGTGAGAGGAAGATCATGGCGATGTAATAATAAATAGTATGATGTTTAAGAAAGTTTGCGAACACCAGAGCAATACGTGAAAAATAAAACTGCATTAAGTAGTATCAGTTGAGCTCGACACGAGCGGTCCGTACCTACGTTATTTTAAATCGTATATAGCCTGCCTCCGTCCATCGCATTTCATTGGAGGTAAAGGCCATAATCTCCACGCTGGATTGGCAGGTGGGTGATCGCAATGCATAGCTTTCTCACCAGTGGCGCTGCTGCCCGTCACTGACCTGTGGCGTTTTATATACTTGATTACAAACATCCTCCAGCCCGGCTCAATGAGCGACCGGGAATTGAACCCGGTATCCTGCGGTATGCTGCGTCCTCAAAGACCGTAAGCCTATAATCAACCGAACACACCACGGCGCAAGTAAAAAATATACTTATAATACCCATTGCTTACAAAGTTTAATATATAATATTATCTAAATTCAGAATGTTTGCAAAATAGACCAGAGATTTCAGGTGTCCAGTTAATTAGAAGTGGTATCTAGTGATTAATCTGTTAAAGTAAATATATATATAGATTTATTCTAGAAACGAATCGTTCAATTCTAAGCCAGGCCACTCATAGATTATAGCGTGCAGCTAACAGATGACGTAATGAATACGATAAAATGTTTTCCAATTTGTTTTCAACTACAATAACTATCGTTAACGCACAAAATTTTTCCTACAATTATAATTCGCTATGAATGAATTTAAGATAACATAATGAATGTGTAATATTTGCTCGGCTGACTCAGAATGGCAATTGGCGGAGACGTCATTGCTGATTGCAAATTTTATATGTATTTATATACGAACCGAGTGTAGATATAGATATGCTGGACCCATACCGTAGTGTTTTGTGGTTAACGGCCTCTATTATCTAAAATATTTTGAGGTTGAAATTGAAGTTAACATTAAAAAAAGAGTTGTGTGTTTTTATTGGTTAATGGTAAGATTTTTGCAAAAACACAGGAATAGTCTTAAAGTGGAATTAAGTCAAATTGTCGTAGCATCGATTAGTGTAGGACCTAAGTAAAAAAGAAGATAAAGCCAATATTGAGTTTCATTTGGATACAATTAACGCTAAATATTATCAATATTTCATTTGTATGGAAATGTTTTCTTCTTCTTTCAGTTAGATGGAAAAGTTTCTGAATATGTTATCAAAATATCGTATTAAAAATGTGGTCATTTGTTCTTCAATGATAAATTAATTACAGATATTTTTAATTTAAAAATTATGATGTTCAATGTCTTGAAATTTTTTTGGAATAAATATTAATGAATCCGGTTAATCAAATTTTAAACTGGGATGTTACTTTATAGTCAACCTGTACAAGCCAGCGATTGTGTACAGATATTATGAGTGGACACGGCTCGGAATGGTCGTTCCGCTGGCAACCCACGCAGCTTCTTGGAACCGCCCGGCCTGAATGGTGTTTGCGCAAACTCAGACTGTAAGATTACGCAAATAAGGAAGGCGGTAGCCAAAACACATAGCTATGTTGCTAGCTAGGGTTCCGTGGGATTTCATTAGTGTATGGAAGTTTTGAGTAGATTGTTTGTTCTGATCCTCGTAGGTTTGCACTCAGTGCGAAGTAAATAATATAGTGCTTGCTAGTTTATTCAACTGACCAACCTGGTGAGCTGATGGTAGATAGTAATTTTTTTTTATATATTTTTAAATCAATGTTGTATTTGTAGTTTAATGTTTTATATTTTACAATAATTTTTTCGTTGTCCATTCCCCTACAATTCCACATTTTCGTGTCTTTATTTGGTCTTTTTAAGAATGTGATTGTGAATTTTTGGATAGCCCATATCTATGATAATAACTGAATAGTTATGTGCGACTTACTGTTTTTTAATATTGTTTTATATTTGTCCTATGTAAATAACTTGTACGCTGGTTAATATCCTCCTTGAAATATGTTTGTATATTTTTTATATTTATTTACTTAAATTTTGAAGTTGTTCATCTTTGTATATCTTTAAAAGACTTAAAAAATTAACTGGTGTCTGTAAAAATCGCTTTTTAAAATTATATTCGTATTAACTTTTAAACACACAGAGTGATTACTTGGTCTTAGCTAGGATTAATAAATTCTTTGCTGTTTTACAAGCGAACATTAATGAATGGGACACCTGATAGTATAATCAGTCAACGTAATTGAGATGTGCGGTTACATAAGAAGTATATTGCAAAACAAATAACAATTCCGTCGAAGAAGTTGACAGGCGTACAATTATACAGTATAACGGTTGTAACAATACGTTATTATTAGATAACAGGTGATGATGGTCGACCACAAATTGTTATGCAGTTAAGGCGAATGACAAACACTAAATTAGCTTCTACATCGACTCGGATAATTGTGTTGTTTTTTTAAATTGAATGTTGAGTTGTTAAGTAATCAGACCGCCAAAGGTTGTGCAGAGTTATGTGTTTTGTGTGCAAATTGTTCTTTTTTTACCATTTTAGTGTCAACGGTTATCTAGGATATAACAATTTTACAGGTAAACGAATGTCCCCGAATATTCTAAAGCGATTTTATTCAATTCTAAGATTTCTTAAAATGGTAGAAAAGCTCTACCATTTGAAAAAGCTCTACCAGTGGAAAGGCTAGTTTTAATTCATAGCTTTTGACAGTGTTGCCGACTTCCCAAGCCACGAGTGTACTTCACGTAACTAAAGAAACTTCTTATCTGGATTTTCTGTTGAACTAACTGAATGTTGCAATTTCTTCTTATATTATTTCAATACATTTCTTTATATTTCTGATATTGTGTCAATCCGAACAAGTTTTAACTGTGTCGTCTAAAATTGTGTTGCAATTTTAGTACGGCTTGCTTATGACTGTGTCCTCGTTAATGATAACGTAGAATAATGTGGTATATAACTAACCTCGTGTTTTAGGTAAAACGAGTCAAAATATATAGTTAAATTGCATCATTCTCAAGTTTGTTGTAGACTGTCAAGATAGACTAAATTTAAATAGTGGAATTGAATTATTTCAAGAAAAAATAAAAAGAAAGTATAAAATTACTTAAAAAGCCATTTTTGCACGAACTGTCACGATAATATATAAAATGATTTATGTCGGCAAGTTTTATATGGAAGTTTTGTTAAGCTTTGACAATTTTAATAAATACTAACTGTGCCGACACAACTTTGTTCGCGTGGAATTCATAAAAAATATAATTTATAAAAAAAATCTGTAATATCCAAATAGAGGTATCCTATATGTTGCTTGAGGGTATAAACTATTATCCTACCAAATTTCATTAAAATCCATGCAGTAGATTTCAAATGATTGAAGAACAAATCAATACAGACACAGCCAGAGAGAAATTTTAAAAATAGGTTTTCCGGCTACTATTATCATTCTATGTCTTTAATCAATCAAATATTTTCCGTATACAGAATTCACTCTGTTAAAATTGTGTGATATATATAGGTAGATATCGTTTTAGTAGAATGTAACATTTTAAGTTTTACCATTTTTTTCTATTTTAAAATTGACAAAACATACACTATAAGAACAATTACAAAGTGTACATTTCATTAAATAGAAATTATGTAAGATACGATAAGTGGTATGTGGTGATTATGAACTTTTATTTACACTCCTGTCACTTTATATGTGAAATCATCATAGTGATTCACAAATATGATGATTTCACATATAAAGTGACAGGCACAGACAAAAATTTTTTTTTTAAAACCCTAAATATGATGTAGTATATTATATAAAAGCGTATTAACCGTTTTAGTGCCATTGTTTTTGATGTCATTTTCCCTTGTCTCGAAAAAAAACTGTATCTCTTCCAAAAATTATACAATTTTAATAATTTTTTCGGTGTTTTCTTAATAAAAATTTGTACAAGGATAATAAAATACAAAGAAAATTATGGAAATATATATTGTGAACAAAAATTATAACAAAAACTGAAATCAAGGTCACATCGTCACTTTCACAGTCCGGTACATCCTCCGTATCAGCAAAATAATTGTTATCGTCACTATTATCACTATCACTCAAAATTTGTATTATGCCAAATTTTGAGCTTTCACTTTCTTCACAACTTGAAAAACGATCATTTTCACTCGAATTATTTTCGTATTATACATTATGGGTTAAATATTTTCTTTTCTTGGATCCTTTTTATATTGTAATTACTAATAATATTATAATTTCAACTTTATGTAACACGTAGAAAGATAAAAAATTGGCGATGCGTACGAGCGACCTCACCTACCTAAACGGCAACTGATATCACGAGCGCCATCTCGCATTATTAACAAAAATGTAACCAATAATTCTTATTTCTGTATTTTTCCAGCGATCTCTGTGTTGGCTAGATATTGAGGTTTAAGGCGATACTTAAATTTAGATAACCAAAGTATAAACATCTGGATTAAAAACAGCCTCAGTATTAAAAACTAATGTTGGTCGTGAATGTAGTTTTTTATATAATGCGGGGGACGTAAGTGTAAGTGTCCTTATCTATACTTCGCACGCCCACTGTTATTACATGGCTATGTATTTCTATTTTCGTAACTGTATACTCGATTTTATGCTCCTAGGAACGTGATTTGCTCACGTAATCTGATGGTGGAAATTCAATTTATTTGAGAACGCGTTCTCGTCTAGTGTTGAGAGGGTTTTATTTTCCAAGAAACTTCGCGTTCTCGTCCATTAATTCGATATATTACCCTGAAGAGTTTTAATGTTGATTTGTTTTAATCACAAATCAACGGACTCTCTTGTTGCTAATTATGAGATGCACCCGCTTTATTTTCCTTCTCTATTAACTTCAGCCTTTCATTAGCATCGTTAGTACTATTTGTATATCGCCATCTTTATGTAGTATATTTAAATTGATTGAAGAAAATTTATGAAACCTGTTGTGATTAATATTAAATGCGATTTTGAATCCAATTTGTATCGGCCAATTGATACGCATTAATGAAATGAAAATGACTAAAATCGTTTTGATGGATTTCTTGCAGCATGGGAAATTTTTTCGTCCATTCAAATATTTTAAAGAAAATTTTTAACGACTCAGTGTAATTTGGACTCATCTGTCGGAGGATTTTATAAGTTCAGTTAGTTGAAAAGCTAAAACTTATTTGACATGCTGCCTTAAGTGCGAAGTTAAAACTTGTTGAACAAAGTACGACATTGAATGTCGTAAAGTTTTTCTTTTGCCACGTTTTTCCACTGTTCTTTTGTTAAATCGACAAATTAAAGAATTTTTATTATTATGCTTGTTGTTCAGACTCCCGAACATATTAAACTATTGTTTTATTCCTGGAAAGTAGCGATTTATCGAAATTTACTCTACGTTTACCAAGAGCTTAGTGTCGTATTTGGTAATATTATTTTTTTAATAAATCTTTAATGACAACATATTGGTTTACCGGTTTTTATCCGGCTCCTAAAGCCTCTATTTAATAGTTCTTTTAATGTATACACTAATCGATAAGCCTCTTATATGTCTTATACCGACATCGGAATGCACAAGAAAACCGTTTACGGCCGCCAATTGGCAATTAACAAGACCTGCATTATGTGTTGAGATGTAATTAAAGAAAGTTATAAATCATGGCATTCGCGTTACGTAACGTACGGTTACGGACGTCCGTTCGTACGTAGCACGCTCTGGTAGCGTGGAAGCGACGTGCTGCTGAGGTGATATCGCAGTCGGTCGTAGCGAAGTGGTTCTGAAAGAATGCGTTTACTTGTTACATATGTATTTAGGTCATTTGAATATTGTTGGAAACTGATATAACGTTGTAAAAAAGAGATGTTTATTGTATCTCTATTTTAATTGTTTAATACTATGCAAACTCCAAAATGGTTTAACTGTGATATAGAAAATAAAAGCAAAGTAAGTTTATGGATTTTGTTTAGACATTTTTGTTAAAAATATGTATACGATTTAATTGTTTACAAAAATGGATTGATCAAGAAATAAACGTGTTAAACATTTTCATTAACGATAATAATGTGAGGAAAAGTAATAAGTAAGTAAACAACGTGAAAAAATCAGTTAAGTAGGCGAGTGAAAAATGCCTACCTCGTGTGCAGTGTTGTGAAGTTTCCAAGATTAAATTGAAAAAGATTTGCAAAGTGCAGATCTTTAAAACATTAAACTCACTTTTATATATTTTGATAAGGCTTAATTGAAGTGCTTTGAAGCGAAGTAAGTTAGCGAATTTGACTTTGAAAGTTTAAGTTTTTGATGACCTTTAAAGTGACCATAAAATCTCATTGGAATTGGGTATTTGACTAAATTTTGTTTATTTCATTAATCATAATTTCAAGGTACAAGCTGATGAAGAGTGAAATTTTTTTTAAATAATCTTAAAAATTGATTAGTTATAAAAGTTTAAATTTAACCTTTAGAGAAGGACAGCAATACTGTGTTGTGAGGTCATTTTTAATATTGCACATTATATTCTACGAGAGGAAAAGAGACAGGAATATACCCAACTCTATCCATATCTTCAAATTTAGAAACCTACAACTGGCTTATTTTTCAATCAATTTTTGAATTTTTTTCAAGACTGGTTTTTAATTAACTTATATTTCACAATATTCTACGAAAAATATCAAAATTTAGAATGAGTCAACTACCGTATTGTTTAAAAATATATTGAGTATTATATTATAGACAGAGAGCAGGTCTCCTTAGCTTTGTTGGTACAATCGTTACGTTTAATATTACTTTTTTATTGTTTAAAATATTTTAAATTATAATCATTCAATAAACAGGTAAAATGTGAAAGCAGGTCACAAGAGTTGCTTACATCAAGTTTCTTAACTGACGTAATTGTATGTTTTTATGTGTTCAGCAAGAAGTCAGTTTGTTGCTAATCCTTCCAAAATTTCCGTTCGAAATGTTTTATTTTAACTCTCTTCTGTCACGTGAGAAAATTTTGAACATACATAGTAAAATAAGAGAAGATGTTAAGACAATTTGTACACCGGTTAATTCATATGTATTTAAGAATAATTATGAAATTATTTTCGAACATTGTTCCATTATTGAATATATTTGTCGTTAATCTTTGCTAACAGCCCACCTGATTATGTTGTAATACAACGAAACATAGGTCGTGGTAAAGAACTTAAAGAAAGTAAAAATAATACTATACATCACGTAGTTTCATTGTTCATTAAATTTGCGACTAAATATCGTCATTGCGACTAAATATCGCGCCTATGCCATCTTAAATTTAGTAATATAGACATCTAACTTGGGATAGCTGAAATTCTGATTGTATTATGTTTTTTTAACACAGGCCTCCAACATCAGTAGAAAGATCTCGAAAATAAGGAACGATCACTTTTATTATAGATGTGCAATGTGCACATTTATTTAAAATCTTGCGGCCCACATCCGAGAGACGACGACGCGGCGTTGCGCGATCGTTTTCCGCGTGGCGCGGGTCGTCGGTCGGCGTGCCACATTCGGCCGGTACAAAGAACGGCCTTGCCTAGGACGTGTGCTGCAGTTGTTGCACACGCCTGTCCCCTGTTGCATGTTTCGTTGTGCATTATTTTGTATTGTGTGCGCACGTGCCTGTGTCTTGTCCGCGTATTGTTAGATCTATAATTCTCTATCATGTCTGCTTGAAAAACGAGTCGAATTGAATTTGTGTGCAGAGTTAGTCCATGATTCTGTTTAAGTTTATTTAGTCTAATGTGGTTTAATGAAGGTTTATACGCCTCTTAACGGCGTGTATTAATATTGTTAATGCTTGATTGGAATGGGACGTTGTTTATCCATGTAGGTTTATTGAATTCTGGTCGTTTATAGTATATGATTTCGGCTTATTTTATTTATATGAGTTTCTATAATTGAACTTAATTTGTTAGTCATCGTTTCAAATATTGAAAGGCTTGAGGTGTAATGTAGCCCGTGACCTACAACTGGCTTATTTTTCAATAAATTTTTGAATTTCTTTCAAGACTGGTTTTTAATTAACTTATCATTCACAATATTTTACGAAAAATATCAAAATTTAGATTGAGTCAACTACCGTGTTGCATTATCGGAGATAAATGTCTTTTAAAAGTTTAAAAAAAAGTTTTTATGTGACTTGTTTATACACGTGGGCCGTATTTCACTAAGGTCACGAGACGTTGGCAAAAATACAATACACATACACACTTTCATTTTGCGAGAACATTGTTTCGTAGATGGCTGCATTGACTGTGGCTCATGCTCTCAAGTTACGTTACGTCAAATGTGACCCTTATTTTACTTCCACATTACCACTGTATATACTTGCTCACTACTACTGTGACATTACGAAATTCTACGTATGACAGAGTAGCGGGTTTATGCTATTTAAATGATTATAACTTTACAAAATATAGCAGACTATTGAATAATTGTAATATTTCTTATCTAGTTACGGCAGGTAAGTGGAGAGTTTACAATAGGCATACGTAACCGTTTCACGGCGCTCGTTTTGTGCAGTGGTACTTGATTGCAGTTCACGTAAACAAACATGAGCGCGCACGATTGCCGATTGCGTAATATTCTGCAATCCCCGATTGAAGTTGGAATTACGCCGCGTGTCCGAACGATATTGTTTTTAAAAACAATTTATTAGGCGAAATAATATTTATTTGATGTGCGTAGGATTTCTTCACGTACCAATCGAAACTATTTCTAATTACAATTTGAATTGTTTTATTTATATTTATTTAATTATTCAACTTTATTTAACTGTTTAAATTTATTTAACATGTCTTTGAGAATTTTTATCTATCAAAGCTGATTTTAAAACGAATGAAGAACAAAATGCTCCGAGTCTCTGAAGGAGAGCCTTTTTATACAATGCAAAATGTATCATTAAAAAAATATCGATTTTAATTACATTATTGTTTTAATAAGTATTCTATTGTCTTCGGGTTTCCTGCAGGGCCGAGTCAGATAGTGTAAGTAGGTCTCTAACATGCGCGAAAGAAAGTAGAAGATTATTTGATATATAGGGTGGGCGCAGATTTTGCAGACAAATATATACTTGTATTTTGTATACATTACGAGCTTTTGGATTAGAAATATTGTTATTGTACCGTAAGTATTGACACAATTGAGTAAATTTTAGTTATTATCATTACTTTGAAGGGAACGAGGGAAACATTAAGATAATCGTGTATTATTATCCTAAAGAGTACATGTAACGCACTGACACTAACTAAAATTTTTAAGCTAATTGTCACAGTAATATTAATACATAAAAAAACCAAAATCTTAGTTGCCGTCGAGTGTACCTATATGTGAAATTATCCTTTTTGTCTTCACGTCATGGGTACCTATACAATTAGCGTAATATATGATACACCACTCTTAGAGTATACGTTACAATGTATGCTGTAAGGGTACACGGTTTCTCTCATTCTCTTCCTGTTAAAAGACACATACATTTTAAAATATAAAGATATTTTTTTAAAGTTGCTTACTCGTAAACTACTAGAGCCTATTTAGCTGTGGCAATTTTTCTTTTAATTTGGTTATATGTTTATTACTATTGCGAACACTCTTAAATATTAAAAATAGCGGTTCAGCTGGTAAGGGGTGGGAACACGTGATTCTTAACAAAAATTACCACTTAAAATAAACATGCCCTGAATCATAACAGTTTTCTCACATACCCACGATGTTTTTGAAAGTTGTATGTGACGATATCCTATAAAATGGAGTCTGGGAATAAAAAAATTACCCCTAATTTACATGGAGTGTTGCGTAACCTGAAATTTTTTAAAAGGTTTTATTTTTTAAGTTTGTAATGAATAAAAATTTTATTTCATTAAAAATAGATATTTGTAATGAAATTAAATCTTATATATGTTTCATTATAAATTTCAACTTTATAACACTAATAGTCCGTGAGTAAAACGGCTATGACAAGCAGACGAGCAGATAGACAGACATAGCGATACTTTAAGGGTCCCTACATAGACCGCGGAACCTTAAAAATGATGTTTTACTACGACTGAGACCATAAGAAAAACTGAATCAAGCATGGTTTCTTTTATGGGTAGTCTGTTATTTACTGACGCGTTAAACTATCTCACAGCAAAGGTGGAAACTATCCATAGCCCGCTGTTACCACTACGGTACGTTGCACTTTTCAGTACGACCTCATTTCTATAAAATTTCTTACGGACGAACAAACTTACATTACCGTGGCAAAACAATTTCATTTCAACAAAAATACTAAATTCTATAAAGTAAAAATATCCTCACAGTCTACTATATTGAAATATGGCACACTGTCTTAATACAAATGGGAGGTACTGTTAATAAATACTCAGTATATTTTTAAACAATTACTACTATATAAGCTAGAAAAAGGAGAAGAAAGTAAATTTTTTTTGTGGAAGTTTTGTAAAACGTCTTTTTGGGTATGAAATTCCCCGATATATAAATTTTTTTATGGAAGATTAGTACCGAACACCAAATACCCGTGCGTTGAATTTTATATTATTCCTGGTATGCTAAACTTAGGTGGTGCATGTTTCTTTGCAAATAAAATTATAAATGTTGGACCGTAAGGTCAATCACAGTTTAAACCAGTTCGACAAATCTCCGTTTAGGTAAACTTAGATTACTTTATTTGTAGCTTGCCACACTAAGACTTTGTTGACTTAAAGCTTAATTATATGGAAATACGAGATACAGCCAATACATGTCAAAAATAGTTAATAATATGTTATAATTTGATCAGCGAAACCGTCGTTTCTATGAATACATCTGTTTTTAACTTCATAATGTTGAAATTGGAAGAGAGTGCCCAGTTTTATCGAGAGTGAGGCGGTAAAATTTAATACATTTTAGACAAATCGAATGACGAAGACTCATCATTCGATGTACAAACATTGAAAATGGTTATTAAGCTATTATAACTATAATACAATTTGTGTATTGGAATCGCCACGCGCATTTTTAGTTTTGTTTTGATTGACTAATTGTGTAAACCTATTAAGTAATATTGTAACGCTTAACATTTTCATCCATTAACACAGTAAACTATATCTAAAATATATTTTCTCAGCGACGGAAATGATATGATTACTGAATGACATTTCGGTAGTATGATGGAAACATAAACAGCTGGTAACCGGGCGGTTATATTGGCATGGTTATTTACGAACAGGCGTTTAAACCAACAAGCTCCATCAGTAATAATAATTTGAAGTTTAAGGTAAACCGTCATTTATGTTACTAAATTGTCACTAAACTTTTGTTTAATCTTTAACTATGATTAACCTGAAGGACTTTTTATCATTTTTAAGTTGTACGTAAAAGTTTTTAGGATTAACAGGTATGTACACTGGAGAATAAAGTTTCATAAAAGCCGGTAGTGACAACCCTAGTTTATAAGACGAAATTAAGTGCAATGCACAATTACCGTTGGCTTCTCGGTATGCCACCGATTTGTCGATAAAACGCATTCTGCGCGAGGTTCCTTTGTTCGCTGTTTGATGAAGAGTTTTACCTTCTTTTACTGTTAATAGAGACGTACTCATAATTCTTCGTAGTGATACAGTTTTGTTACAGCGTTCGAATTGCGGAAGGCGTTAGCAATGAGACGTGAGGTGTTGTTATTGAAATTAATTTTAATAACTTTCGTTATTGTAATTATATGTTTTCTGGGAGCGAGATAAGATACATAAACAGCTGATAAGGTATGATACCTTACCTCGTTCGCAGAAAACAATTGTGCCAATTCTAACCGAATTTCGATATTTATTTTACAATGCTTTCAGTGATTGGGTTTTTGATTTTGTGTTATAGACTAATGTTAAATGGACCTTGAATGTTTTGATAGTATTAATTTAAATTATTAGTATTAAGTATTAATTTTGCAGATATTTCTATTGTAAAATACAGTGATAAAGGACAATACAAAATTCTGCCCCACTTACCGCTTTATAAAAAAAAACAATTTTAAAAATTGTGATGTTTTCGATTATAAATTTTAGTTTTGTAGATCGGACGCTTCATAAAAACTAAATTAAAGGTATTTTTTCCTTCAAATGTTACGCCAACGTTTATTCAAGGAACTTTAATAATTGATGTTTGTTTATATACTGAACCAAATGCATATTTTTTCTCATGTGTACCCTCTATGATGCCTATTTTGTATTAAAGATATTTTTTTTCGTTTTGAAGGTACTTTATTTTATTGGATGTATTAATACTGTACACCATCAGTACTAGATATGTAGATAATGTGGTATTATACAATTGATTGCTTATTAAATTAGCAATAGATGGCGCTGAATTATTTTAAAACTTCAAAGCGATTTCTTAGATACCTCTGCATGCAAAATACATCTTGCTTGCGTGTTTTTTTCATTTACGTTACTCCTTTTAAAAAATCTTAAATGTACACTAATTTTCCCAAGCGAGGCAAAGGTCCATACCGCAACTGGCATTATCATTTTCAATTTGAGCGACGTCCGGATCTGAATCCTCATGATGCCTGGTCTATTATATTTGATTTATTCTTTTTATCATCAATTTCATTAGTCATCTATTACAATTAATTTAAATATGTTTTTGAGTTACACGAGTCCTATTACCTTAGAATAATTATGGACTTTTCATTAATTTTACACAGTTTATAAAAGCCCATAGTGACCACGAAAGGAAAAGTGTAAATATTCATGTAAACGTGTTTTAAATTGTTTGCCGTATTTTTTAGTTATTTTAAATTTTTTTTGTTCATTCGTGTGAATAATTTTTCGCGTGTGAAATAACCATTACTGAAATTTTATTTAGTATATCTCGGTAATATTAATACAATTAAGTTGTGGTTGCCTTTATGAGATTGGTCTGTTAACAGAAAGTTTGTACATGCACTCTACGTTTGTTTTCAAGTTAGTAGTAAAGTATAATATACAAGTAGAAATATATAAAATAGTTAATATATTAATCGAGTAATATTTATTGTAAACTTTGATCATAACGGTAATAATTTCTATTCAGGAAACTTTAATGTATAACTATCTAATGATAATAGAAAAATTTCTACAACATATTTACGAATTTATCACCGAAATTCCGTGTCAATGAAACGCTTCGACCACTCCCTCCGCGAACGGCCGAACATCCTCAGAGTCATTCATTAATCGACAATTAGGTAAACTGGTTTCGCACATTCGATTTACGCATGGCGGCCACCGTCCCCGATTCCTCACGAGTTCGGCGCGTCCGGCCGCCTCCCCGCTGCACGTCGCGATGACGGATGATGCACCCGCGTCGCTCTTATTTGATTCGAGAATGCAAAACGATGACTTCCGGATACCGCGCCCTGGTCTGAATCGAACCGGCTAACCGGCCGCTCTTGTGTAAGCGAATTTACACGAGCCGACTTTGAGGGATCGGATCCGTGGACTTTTGCATAGCAAATCTGACGCAACAATGTTGCGGATTTCACATATTTCAAGGTTCTACTTGTTATAATTTCTACTATAGGTGAAGTTGTTTGCTTCTTTTTACGTAAAATTGTTCTTGGAGTTATAAATAAAACGTTTTGTTAACATACCAGATCATGTTATTTTCTCCGATCGGCTATTGGTGGATAAGCACTAGTTTTGGAGATCGTAGAGTGCACGTTACTTTCATGAGTTTCTCCGAAACGTAGTTCTCATATAATTTGAGGTCGATTAAAGTAATAAAAATAAAAATGAATTTACCTAAAATTTTCAACCAGTAATATAAAAAAGCGACCGAACTCTCTTGATAAATGTTACGTGCCACCATTGAAATTAATTGCACTGGAACCTCATCCCTTAGTAGACCCTATCAACTATATCTTTTGGGATTGCAATTTATGAAATAGAAGAGTGGGGCAACAATTTTTAATATTTATTATGAAAAAGCGACCAGACTCGCTTGATAAATATTACTTGTCACAAGTGAAATTAATTGTATTACGTAAATTTCGGCTGATAAGCTTCACTAGAGCCTCGTCCCTTAGTAAACCCTACCAAGTATATCCCTATTGCTTTTCACATCGCAATTTATGAAATTTATCAAAAATGAATATCGTGTTTAGAAAGTTTTTTATATATGGTTTTTTACACAATAAGTGCTATATTTTTATATTTTTACACACAAAGAAGGAAAAAACATTGATGACTCATTTGAATCCCTTCTTACTCTCAAAAGTTGAGCCTAATATTGTGAATTAAGGTTTTTATACTTCATGTCTTGATTTGGATCATTATACTTAATATAAATATCTAAAAGTTTATCTCGTAAGTTTTATTTCACCTATGGAAGAACAGACTCAAAGTTGATTCCATAAATGTTCCTATTTTTTCTATTTTAGCTAGAAATAAATTTCTGTAGCAAATTATGTCTATTATCATCATCATCAAAAGCACAACAGCCCTCTGCAGGCCAAGGCTGACTCGCTGATCCTCCTCCACCTGACCCTGTCTGACGCGATGGCCCTCCACCGGTTGAATTACGTCTGTAGCGATTGATAAAGACACAATTTAAGTCGCTGAATAAAATCACGAAAAAGAAGTATGATTTTGATATATCGCGTCCTCTTAACTCTTTCCCTTTTAAGGCTATTCTCTCTTATGGTCACCGTAGAGCTAGTGAGTCGATGAAAACGTTTGTGATCTCACTGACCTGTATTTTTAAAGCATTTTTATAAGCCACTTCTACTTTCTCTTTACCATTAAAATTTCAAACATTAATTAGGTAATTGGTAATTGTGGCTAATAAAGGGTTTGTGATCTAGATCTTAATAACTTACTCGTTTATTGAAATATTATTTATGAAATTATTGAAAATTATTATAACTATTAAATTTATTAATTTGCTCTAAATCTAGAGAAAAAAATTGACGGGGCTATATTAAATTTGCTGCCTTTGTATAATCGTCTCCTCAATCTTCACCACTTTGTAGTAAACAAACCAAATACACATACACAAAAGAAACAAACCTGATGTTTTTCATCATTTTAGTAGTTTCTCAGTTGGATATACGTTTTCAGACCGTTGTACGCCTTTTTTTTCAATATAATAAATCTGGAATATATACAGACATATATTTTTAGTTTGAGTGGATTTCATTTGATATTTGCCTCGCAACTTCATCCGCATGGAATTTTTAAATACAAATGCAATTTTTGCGTTTACTTTATGTTCTTATACACAAATAATTCGATTAGTTTAAATCTCGTGTGGGCCGACATGCACTATTTTCCCCCGTTCCCTGCCCGCTTCCGCATTTTTCTAGCGCCACTTTCCCGCAGTGTTGGGGAGATTTTTGAAATTTTCTACCAAAACTTGACATATCGAGATATAGTTATACTTTGCGACGCAGGTAACCGCTTATGACGGTATCTTAATAACCAACGTAAAATTCCGTAAATTATTGTCTTATAATTAGGTACCCTATGAAAAATACAATCAGCTTGTCAAATTTAGTTATATGTATAAATGAAAAACCTTTTTTTTCCAACATATTTTAAAAATTTTATTTTACTGATTTTTCCTCTATATTTCCTGAATAAAATATAACGCGAAATTTTAAACCCATCTCATTTGGTAGATCATTTTTCAAACTGGGGGACTAGACGATTGAAAAAGAAAATCTCGTAACAAATGTTCTGTATTATCTTTGAGGTGTAAAATCCAAGAAGGGAACCGAGAAAGACACGTCGAACATACTTCGTTATCATCAGATATGACGAAACGTCTGCGTGTGCATGTACACCTAACGTGGCAAAGTAGTCGTCGGCTGGAGACGGCAATCGCACGTCCGCGTGTAAATCAAAATATTAGAAATCGGTGAAAGAACACGCGCTTTGGGCGGACCCAGCGATCTCAATGAGCCGAGTGGATCGATCTTGATGCGAATTGCGCATCGTTCGAGTGACCATTAATTGGCATTGCAAACTGTCTTCGTGTCACCACTGCTCAATGCTTGCTTTGTTTGCTGTGTTTGTCAGCCATTAATTGGTCATTCGGGTGTATGGAAAGAAGAATCATAATGAAACTTATACGGCCTATAAACTGCATGTATAAAAATGTTATATATCATAAAAAATTATAGGCAAAATATATAAAGTGAAAATATAACAAAATAAATCTATAAATGTAACTTTGTATTTTATGAGTTTTATAGTTATTTCCAAATTTTATAGATTATAAATACTAAAGTCAAAGAAAATTACAAATATAGTTTCCCGCTATGTAAATTTATAAATATATTACTTAGTATCTCTATTACTTGCTGGCTTAAAGTTGGTCGACTATTACTCGTAAGCTAGTATAGTCTATTTAACTGATAATTTTTCTTTTAATTACTGTTGTGAATACTTTATATATATACAAAAATAGCGGTACAAATGGTAGGGGTCGAAGACACATAATTTTAACAAACATGACTAATTTACAGTTTAATACTTCGTTAACGGAAGTATAGTCCCTGTAGCTATGACGATACGGATCCCTGTAGTATGAGCACTTTTTCACTCATGACATATCCCCAATTTTTTTGAAAGACCTGTTCAGCTATACCCTACACAATGGGCTATGCAAATAATAAAAAAATTACACGCACTTTACATTTAGAGGAAATACTTCGGTATTTTTTTAAAAGATTTTATTTTATGACTGCAAGCTATATAAATTACATATTTATATTAAACTATTTATAAATTACCTATTTTTATTTTAATCACGCCAAACTCCACTGTTATAGCATTAATAGTCTGCGAGTAGAACGGCTGTGACATACAGAAGGACGGACAAACGGACATAGCGAAACTACAAGGATTTCTTGTTTTTTTAAGATTTAGTTTGGCTACGGAACTCTAAAAAAGGGTCTTTCAATTGATACTTTATTTTAACGCTGAATTACCGTGGAGAAATAAAATATTCCCCACTATTTGTTACCCTTTCTTGGTTGGGAAGACTGGGAATATTAGCATATATTTTTAAAGAGTTTTTCACAGTTTTTTCTAAAATCGAATCGCTTTCGGAATTGGTTGTACGATCGATTTTATTATATTTGTTCAATTCGAAAAATCTTCATACTCTTACTCTGAAACTAAAAATACTTTTACATATTAGTTTTACTTACAAATGTAGGTTACAAAATCTATAACTACACAACACTAAATTTCATAAATCTGCAGTCTACTTTATGAACCTGCAACTTTTTACAATTAATGGCCTCTATGTTCAAGCCCACCCCTTCTCCTCTAAAGCCACAAAAAATGGTGACGCAAACGTAGTTATTTTTCTTCTTCAAAGTTTGCCATAAATGCAGCGTAACCCGGTAGCACGTTTCATTTTGCCGATCCGATCTATGTCGGCCAGCGCGCGCGCCAGCGCCGGTCTCACTTTCTATTTCGCTGCATCCGCGTCGGACGCGGGACGCGCGCGAGAGTCGCCAAAAAAATACTCGTTCATCTGTTCGATAATTGACGCGTTGATGGCGGAAAATTTGCGCGGTTTCGATTTTTTGTATCGACCGTCGACACTGGCGAGAGATTAGATAATTATAATGAAATAATGATTGTTGTGATTATTTTTGCCACGCATACACACACGCATATATGCGCGCATATACGTAATGTGTTTCTGTGTGTGTGTGTGTACGAAACCTTCAGTGGGTCGTAATTAGATAGGTATGGTAATGCCGCGAGACGTTGACGAGGTAATTTGGATGCTTGCAGAGAGAGAGAAAGAAACGTCGAAACGGAAGCAGAGACTGAACGAGAGAAAGACGCGAAAGAATTAGACAAATGACTTTTGTGTAATTATTTTGAAAGGTTTAGATTGTTGATCAATTTGTTATTGTTGGCTGGTAGCATTTCTGTTTGTTATCTAGTAATTATATTTTGACCGGTGGGCTGCTGTAAAACATGTGTAACTCATGTGAAAATAATTATACTAATTATTTTCTATATAACGCATAAAAATATTGATATGGAAATTTTAGAGGGGTCAAATAAAGTACAGATTTTCTTTCAAATTTTCTGTCTCACGTGGGACATTGGTTAAAATATCGATTTATAAGGATTCTAAATCACCATTTTAAAATTTTATATACGATTATTCTAGAGATTGGCCACAAATATTTTCTCACAAACTGACACCTGTATCTCAATAGCCGCCACGTCGTTCGCGTAGAATTTGGAATACAAAAAGTTATCAGGAATTTTTCGTTTTTTTTTCTCGGAATTCTATGAGGATAAAGTTTACTAAAACGCTAATAGATGGTGTTAGCAGTACCATATCGTAATACATATATGAGCATAAAGTTTATTAAAACGTTAATAGATGGCGTTGGCTGTACCAATATGGTAATATTCACGAAATCAGAGATTTTTTTTAAATCTTTAATATTCAGATAAAAAAGTATCGTATATGTTGGTATAAACGATTACCATATCAAATTTCATTAAAATATGTTCAATAGATATCGGGAAATTGAAGAACAAATTAACAGATAGACAGACAAAAATTCTAAAAGCAAGTTTTTTGCCTTCTATTGTCATTTTACACGCTAAATCAACCAATCTTTTTAAAATATTTACAATGTACAGAATTTACTCTATTACAGTTTTATTATATGTATAGATTTATCACTTGAATATTTATTTATTGGAACAATATATATTTACCGAAAACGTTAGGCATGTGGAAAAAACATAAGAACAAATTGTTAAAAAATGTAAAAATAATAACGAATAAGACAGAAAATTGACATACGGTCATTGTAACTAACGACCATTCGTGAACCACTAACGCCCGTATGCACCACACACGGTCAAGACTGTCAGTCGGATTTACTGACAATTAAAAACGTATTTCGGTTTCTCATTAACTGTCTGTTGAGTCGGAACAAGAGTAGACTTTACCGAACCCAATTGCACGGTCCAATTGCTATAAAGTATCCATACAAAATATGTTTTAACTGTCGGTAAATTCGACTGACAGTTTTGACTGTGTGTGGTGTAAATGGGTCGTAAGCAACCCCATTCCTGAAGTGATCAAAGGATATAAAAATGTCAAGACTGAGTGCATCTCGTAATGTTGTATTAAACAATATGAGTATACGAAAGGGAGCTGCGGGAAACTTGTGCGCGGTCTAGATATTTGAAATAAACTATGAGATGGTCATCTCATGTAACAGACAGAAACACAAAACGTTATTAAACTCAAAATAAAGAGGTTATCAACGTATTAATTTAATAATTTAAAAAATACCTGACCAAGAGGCAATTCTCCTCGAAATTTAATAGGATTACATCTGACCATGCCTTTATAAAATTTAAAGGAAATAAAGAAGGATGATACCCTTAAACCTGCACTACACTACTCGCGAAGTTGATCGAAGTTAGGCGAAGAGAATAGTATAGAGAGGTCTTCGATTCGCTTTGTGCGTACTTTAGACTGTATTTCAAACGTACTTCAGACTGCGATCAGCTTCGGCGAGCATTTCGTCGAGGTAACTTCGCGAGTAGTGTAGAGGGTGTTTTACATTTAATAATGTGTTAGTACAGAAATTTTTGAGGAATTACGGTATTTTTGCATATGTGAAAGACATTCTTGGTAAAATATCAATATGATAAAAATAATGTTAATGTTTATCCTCTTAAATGTTTGTATCTAAATGTGTACGGAAGCCTCGTAGTGTGAGTTCCGCTATTACTTGAAAAGTTTTATTCCGTATATTGTAAGAAATTATCTTGTACTTATGAAGAAATACGACGAAGTAATAGTAGACTATACTTTGTTGAACTACTTGTGTTCGACAAATACTTTAGCCTTAAAATTTTCATTAATAAGATAACATCTCTTACCTTTAAAGAAACCTTCCTTGAACTTTTTGTGTTTGACAAATGCGTTGCCCTTAATATTTTCATTAATAAGGTAATATCTCCTGCCTTTAAAAGAAACTTCGTTGAACTTCTTGTGTTTGACAAATGCGTTATTCTTTATATTTTCATTAATAAGGTAGTATCTCCTACCTTTAAAGGAAACTTCGTTGAACTTTTTGTGTTTGACAAATGCGTTGTCCTTAATATTTTCATTAATAAGGTAATATCTCCTGCCTTTAAAAGAAACTTCGTTGAACTTCTTGTGTTTGACAAATGCGTTACTCTTAATATTTTCATTAATAAGGTAGTATCTCCTACCTTTAAAGGAACCTACGTTGAACTTCTTGTATTTGACGAATGCGTTACTCTTAATATTTTCATTAATAAGGTAATATCTCCTACCTTTAAAGGAAACTTCGTTGCACTTAATATTTTCATTAATACGGTAATATCTCCTGCCTTTAAAGAAAACTTCGTTGAACTTCTTGTGTTTGCTAAATGCGTTACCCTTAATATTTTTAGTAATAAGGTAATATCTCCTACCTTTAAAGGAAAAAGTGGCCTGTTGTGTTTTCCTTTTTTTTGTCTTTCTGGCCCGCTATGTTATCATAATTTCGATTGCGATTTTCATGGCAGCCCACGTAATATCCGTGTGAAATCGTGAAAATCAACCTGCTCTATAGCAGAGTGCAAGTAACACATCGGCGCGGCGTGCGGTCGCAACGTGACCGGCGAACAATGGGCTGCGATGCACGTTTGATTGCACTTATATTCATGGACTCGTCACCAGTAAATTGCTCGCCTATTTTAGTAAACAATGCGATGATATGTTTCACATAAGGCGTTGTAAAACTGATTGGAACTTGTACGGCATTTCATCGTTTACAATTATATAGTGTTCTAATTCCGTTTACGAGATTCTCGGTTATAGTTCAGAATATTTCTTTATAAATATTATACTTTATAATTTACAATTATTTGTGACGTTTTTATTTTTTATATTGTAATAAAGTCCTTTGTTCATGTCATCATTCAAGTCTTCGAGTAGTGATATTTATTATAATAAATTAGCAGTAACTATTACTTTTAATTTGCTATTTTTAGTAAAATTTCATGAAAATATAGATTAATTAAAAATTAGTATTCAAAAGTTATAAATATTTTTTAAAAAATAAGCGAGTTACGAGCTTCTATATTAAATTGTAGGGATAGAGCGGGGATTTCCTTGTTTGAAACATTTTCATAGAATATTATACTAATAATGATGGTTTCTTACCTTCAAATTATGATTTTTGAAATTAAATTCTTTACTAAAAGTATAATATTGGAAATTGAATGAATTTCTTATCAGCATAGTCGATATTAATTTTCCCCTTGATCATTGGAATAATTTAATGCCCTATGTTGTTGAAAAAAAAACTTCTTATTCGGTTGTGCCATCGTCGTTTTGTAATAGTAGCGTTTTATGCTGGTAGTGTCTTTTTTTCTCATAATATACTACTACTTAAAAATAAATCTGTTGGAATAGTTTGTCCTTATCTTTACATGTAATGTTTATAAACAGCTTACTTAATATCTGGCTTTCAGTAAACGACTTGTCTGTCTTCGCTGTGTGATATAACTTTTGAAAATACAGAACGTGAAATCTTTTAAATTTCAAAAATAAATATCTTCAATAATTATTGTGTCGTGGTTAGGTCGTTCCATTAATATTTTGTTGTATTTAGTTTATAGCAACTTTGCAGTCTTATTACACCTAACGAGTCGTGGCGAACATTGTGAGTAAAGGAATTTCGATTGATAAAAAAGAAACAGACAATACTGGCAGACTTATCTTGAAAGTGTAATATGAAATTAGATAATTCAACTTAAAAAAGTTAAAATTACTCTTCATGACATGCGCTAAGGTATAGATAAAAATATATCAGAAAATAAACTTCTATGTCCGATAAGATTTACCTCTCTTAATATTTCTTTCGCCAGTCAGCATTTGTCAAAACTTCGGACTACATAAAGTTGCATACTTCAAACAACGGATGCAACAATTCACTGCGTTTGTTGTTTTTCTTTTTTCTATTTGGCAAGGGCTCCGAAAAGTTATTGTCGAAAACGTCGCCGAATACTGGCTGTTCTCCGATAATTTCGTCACATTTATCTGAACTAGAAAGTGTCTCTTTGTCATTTTGTAATTGTTCGCTTTTTCGACAGACGTCTTGTCCGGTTCCAATCTTCGTAATGTCCACTGAGGCATGTTTGTGACGGACATCCTTGTTAATTTTTATCGAGTGATTGTTGAAAATTAATTTGAATAGTAATATTACAGCTGTAAGAGACGCGTGATGTTTATATAAGTGAGTGGCAATTAAAAATAATGACTGTTGGTCGGAATATTTTGATACGTTCGATAGACATTGACTTTGATATAATGCGGAGGATGTTTTCGGTGTCGTTCTGACCAGTGAAATGTCCTTTTATTTATTAATAAACTCGAATGATCTTATGGCCTACATTTCAATAATCTCGTTGTCGATTTCTATTTGAATCTCTCGACTGTAGCGTAAGTTGTCAATTTCTTTACTTTTGCTTGTTATTCGCTGATTATTTTTGATTGATTCGTGTGCATTTAAATGGTTCTACGAAATATCTAAGTCAAGCACTGAAGGCAGAATTTCTTTAACAGTATAGAATATAATCTAGCCTGTGATGTTTTTAAGGATCATTCTGGTTTTAAGGATCATTCTGATTTTTAAGGATCATTCTGGTTTTTAATTTTAAGGATCATTCTGGTTTTTAAGGATCATTCCGGTTTTTAATTTTGAGTATTTTCACACGAAAGTAGTACAAATCTTTTAATAATTATTTGTACCACTTTCGAATGTTATGTATAATCTACAACTTGGTTTATTGTCGTGATTTATTCATCAAAGTTAATTACAATTGGTTAAAAAGCGTTATTGAATTTATATCTGTTTTTTATAATAAAAATTTAGATTAAAGTTCTTAATGCAAATTGGACCTTTTTTCGCTATACCATCGATGTGTGGGCTTATGTGATTATTTTCGGTATGTTTTTTGTTTATAAAATATTTTTATATATGTCCACTTAAATTTAGTATACGTAGATTTGTTCATTATGGGGATGAATATTGTGTAAAGTTAAACCTATTTTTTATTTTTAAATATTAACAGTTTGCCGCTGCATTTTGTGGAATTAATTTCACTATATATTTTTGTCCGCTCTTGGTGTGTGAAGTGTGCTATATTATATGTCCCTAGGTATTCAAACTTTCTTCTTCTATGGTGTATGCAGAAGGGTAAAGACTGATAAATATTGATTGCAATGTGTTACCAAATTGCGCTATTAACATAAATGTTTTAATAAAATAAAAACAGTTATTAAAAATAAAAAAATCCCGCCGCCTAGTGGATGATCATGAAAATACACATTTATAATTGTTGCTTTTCAAATAAATAGATGGCGTTGTCAATCAAGTAGTAAGTAAACTTTTATTATTTGTGTTAAAAGAGCTGAGAAATAATTTTGATGATTTCTACCGCAAATGTTCAAGCCTCTTAAGGTTTCAGGTGATGAGTGCGCAACACGGCCCTAGTAAAATGTTATTGTATTTATGGATGTTTATAACGTATCCCCAAAATATGTAATCAGGTAAAACTGTATACGAATAGATTGCCGTTTTGGTGATTATCACCAAGTGGCATTCAGACAACGTTGCATTTTATTATATATGAAGATTGTCAGCATTTTTATTATACGACATGTTCAATTAATTGCTCGTGATAACTACGTGCTATGTCCTAATTTCTCGGCATCGCTGACTCACCTGGTGTTGGTATGTAATAGGTTGGTAAAGATTATATTGTTCGTTATTTACTGCTAGAGCATTATTTTAAACCTTGAAAAGTTGGCTCGACCTATATACCTGCAGCTGTTTGATATTTGTCTGCATTTGAGGTAATATGGATCATAAAAGGCATTATCTTTAATAGGGTATGTGGCTATATTTTTATTACTAAAATAGAATAAGTAATAACATTAAGAACGATTAAAATAAATATATCGTACCTAGGACTTTTCACTACAAAGTTATAACGACTTAAAAACTGACAAACTTCGAATCGCGCTAATACGCCCAATACAAAACACAACTGGCTTATGACGTCACGGGTCAGTATTTAGCATTCATTATAAGGTAATTTATTCAAATATCTTTAGTATCTCGTTAAATATTGCGTTTAAGTTATATGTTGCGTAGCATTATTTTATGTGGAAACTAAATTCATAATAAATCTTTCAATTTAATGAACAAAAATTGACAATTGTTTTGTTATATGCATTATTTTTTTTCATTACAAAGTCCTGTTAAACATACTCCATAGTTTTTAAATATTTTTACAAAAAATATTGACATGAGTCAAACACCCATTATGACAAACCTTAAATCAATATTATTTTTGTGGTCGCAATCAAGAGCGTGTATTGCCATATAACAAGATTTCTGATAATGAATGTATAGTCTTTTTGGTTTGTACAGTTATCCGTAAATGCGGAACCACGCACAACGTCGAATACGACAATAATCATACGAAAAATGTTAAAATGCCCGCTCACCTTGGTATAATAATTTGGAAAAAGAAAACTATATATTTGACCTTTAATTAATGATTATAGGTTAAAATTCGTGATAAAAACATACGAATTTTCAGCTATAAGAGCGAAATTAATAGATTAAAACGCTAGAAACAATAGGAGATGTTTAAAATGTATGTGACAAGAGTAAAATAGTTTCAGCCATATGCATATGACACATTCAACAGAACAAGTTTTTGATGGTTTGTAAATTATTTTTTATAATGGAAAATAAAAAAAGACATGAATACAACGAAAAAAATGCAGCAAACTGTGCTTGTTATTCATCATTACGTAAAGCTATAGGCGCGTCTTTTTCGAAACAGATTTTTTTTCGAAGAGATATACATCATAATTATTACAATTTTTATATGATTGAAAAACCTTATCATATTAATTAAGGTTACATTTAAAGGCGTATTTGTATAATAAATGACTTTATTAAATTATGCTAGTTTTCATGGTTGTCTTGAAAAAATGTTTTAAAAATAACCTTTTTTAGGTTTCCATAACTTAAAAAAAAATGGATCCCTTATAAGATCCCCCATATGTCTGTCAGTCCGTCTGTCACAGTCAATTTTCTGAGAAACTATGTGAAGTAGAAGCTTGAAACGTGGCATAGTAATACATCTTATTAATCCACATATTTTGCACAAGTGACTAACTTTTTGAAAATATAAGAAAAAGAAATAAAGTACTTTTTCAAAAAAGTATTTAATTTTTTTTTTCGGAGCATTTGGGATAAGTTTCGAAAGGGTTATTACGATGAATACAAAAACTTTTTTTTTTACATAATTTAAAATCGCATTTTTAAAAAGATTCTGAAAATATGCGAACATTAACAACCCTTATTTCCTACACTAATGAACCAAAAAATCAAGAACAAAAGAAGATTTCAGCAAAACTGTAGCGATTATCATAGAACTTGTATTTTTTTTAATATACACCTTGTTTTACGCCTGTGGAATGTATAATAGGCAATATGTTTGCGTTGTGAAAACTTAATATTTGTGAATAGTTTAATAGAAGTATTATGTACAGTTAGATGTTTATAAGTGCCGAAATGTGTACGAAACCCTCGTAGTGCGAATTATACCCTTACTTGATAGGTTGTATTAAAGCATACTTGATAGGTTGTATTAGAACGTACTTGATAGGTTGTATTAAAGCATACTTGATAGGTTGTATTAAAACGTACTTGATAGGTTGTATTAAAGTATACTTGATATATTGTATTAAAACTTACTTTAAAAGTTGTATTAAAGCATACTTGATATATTGTATTAAAACGTACTGGATAGGTTGTATTAAAACGTACTTTATAGGTTGTATTAAAACGCACTTTATAGGTTGTAATAAAACGTACTTGATAGGCTGTATTAAAGCATACTTGATATATTATATTAGAGCATACTTAATAGGTTGTATTAAAACATTCAAAGTATATAAAAAATAAAAAAATAAGTCATTTAACATCGATAATAATTCTCACACTTGTATAATCTATTAAGCAAATTTTGAAATGCAACTTCAATTGTATTTTAAAACGTAAAAATAGACGTAATATTTAAAATGTGTTTTTGGTACATAGCGACCTTTTACTGGCGTACAATAGTGGCTTGGTAGGAAATGAGGTCATAGATGTATTTTGTATTATATATACAAAAGATAATTAGAGATAAGAATAAAGATAATAAAAAATGTACAAAGCCAGTTTGCCTCATTAAATTGAAGTGTTGCACTTTGTATTCGTGAAGTGAATCAAACTACTTTTTTATTTAGTCGTTAATTATCGTATTTGATGCGCTTCTTGGAATCGTCGACAGCTTGTATAAGGAGAAGAGATCGTGTCATCTGACTCATGTATTACTTTACTTATCTGTTATCTCCAGCTTCACCAAAGTCAGATATGTATTGACTATACAAAAATAAGAAAAAATTTTGCACACATATTACATTTTATTTGTTATAAAAATTCGCCAAGAAATTAAGTGGAAGTCTATGTGAAGAATTTATTTTAAAAAAATGAAGCGCCAAATATAATGTAGAAATTGAAATAAATGTTGTTTATGGTCAGTCTATTGTCTTTGAATACAAGAGAAAATAATAAATCGTATAGCATATATAGCCCATTCTTAACTTATAAAATGGCTTCATCTCGAAGTGGCTTTAATTTTCTATGGTTTTTTAAACTGCTGATACAATTTTGTTTTATTTTTAAAGATGGCGGTTTTGTAAATGATAATGTATATGGACGAGGCATTTGAAGTATTTCGTCATAAAATTGCATCTATTGAGAGATATTTCGAATAAAGCTCTACGTATGATCTTTTTATTTTTTACCGACACCCCCTCGACCCTTCCTCTCCAGACTTTTCCCATAATTTATAAAAACAATATTAATTTTAATTTCTTATTTGCATATGGACTTTAAAATATTACTCTGATCAAGGCGGAGCTCGAGGAGAAACGACATATAGCATATAGACATATAGCGAAGATTATGGCAAAAGTTAATTCAAAATGTATTTCGGAATTGTTTCCAGTGTTTTAGAGAGCTTTTATGTTTTTTTATACATTGTAATTATGCAGGTAAAAAAAAAATATTTTCCTTTATTGAGCGCTTCGTGATAAGCTTTTGCGTTCTTCAACTTCCAGAAAGCGGTTAAACTAGGCAAGTTAACGATCTTGTTATAAACAGAAATATAATTACGCGACGTTTAGTCTATATTGTGAGGTAACAGTTTAAGTAGAAGCACCATACCATTGTCGTATAGAAAAAAAAATGTTAATTTTATGTCGTAGAACGTCTACTGCTGTTGATATCGTCGCATTTGCATTTTCTATTAATCATAGCCTTTTATATTTATCGTCGTTGCCGGTTACGTAATAAGGAGCGGTCGTTTATTGCTCGCGCGCCGCCCAGACGTTGTGTTTCATGCTGTCGCGACAAGGTCGAGCGGCGATATTGCTGCAAACCATATGGGTCAATGTGGCCGTCGGTTCTGGACTGGCGTTTAGTTTGTTTGTTTTTGTTTTCACAATAATATCCCATTGTGTTTTAACGATCTGCTACAGAGGTGGATCAAGCGTTGAATGATCTCAAAGGTCGATTTGATATTGGAACTGAATTGTTTGTTTGTGTGATTTTTCCCTTCATTACGACGCGGTTAATTATTGTTTTTTTTAATATACTGAATAAAATATTGCCACTGACTTCATGGTATTAATGTACAAAATTAAAATTGTGTCGAATACGATTTATACTATATGTTTTACTGTAGAGATATGTACATATGTAATTTATTTATGTATTTTAATGTATCTAATTGATACATATGGCGGGTATCGCTAGGAGAGTAATATCTTATAGCCAACCAGAACATCAGTTCAGTCCCGCCCGCGAATCGAACCCGGGTCGCCGCAATGCGCCGCGCAGTCAAAGCCGTCACGACATATACATAAATTGTCAAAAGTCGGCGACGACATAAACATAAATTGATATATACGTATAAATAATATTGATATAAACAAAATTAAAAAAAAAAGGAACACGCATAAAGAAAGGGTCTTGTAGTTGTCTATATCTCTTGAAGTCTGTGATGCTTGTTGACAGAGATCACATTTTTCAAATTTGTGTGGTGGGGTTATTTCAAAGCTTACTATTTTGCAAATTGTATTTAAAGTCCTCTAGGTCCTAAGTCTTGTTCGCAGATTATTTTGAAATTGCACTTTATGTAGAAAATTCTGCCCAATGACAACGACGTATTAAAAGAATATCAGAATTCCGTTCATTAAAAAAAGAACATTAAAAAATCAAAACAGTGCTTATCGCTGATGTCAATCGCGATCTCCACATGACGCGTCTACTTGCAAACTTTTATGCGCATAGTTCTAAAACTGTAGAAACAGTGACGCTGTGACAGATGGACAGAAGTATATGTCTACGGAACTTTCAAAAACGAGCGAAAATATTTTAACAACCTCAAAAAGACCAATATTAAGATGCACTTAATATTGTTAAAGTTTTTTGAGGCTGTCAAAATATTTTTGCTCGGTTTTTAAGGTTGTAGTGTAAAATTATTACGTATGTATCTAATAGCTTCAACAAGTTACTAATACTGTGGATAATGTATCTACATTTATCCGACACTCGCGGGACATTTGTTCACAACCAGTAAAGCTATAAAAGGGGTATGCTTTTGAAAATTATTAAAAATATTTTAACGTATCCATCTACAGTTATGCTACTCCATAACTTGTAACCTATAAAAGGGATAATTTTGACAATATTTGAATATGTCCATCTACAGTTATACTACTTCATAACTTGGAATCTATAAAGTGGATGTTTTTGACAATATTTTAATATGTCCATCTACAGTTATACTACTTCATAACTTGTAACCTATAAAAGGGATAATTTTGACGATATTTTAATATGTCCATCTACAGTTATACTACTTCATAACTTGTAATCTATAAAATGGATGTTTTTGACAATATTTTAATATGTCTATCTACAGTTATACTACTTCATAACTTGTAATCTATAAAATGAATGTTTTTGACAATATTTTAATATGTCCATCTACAGTTATACTACTTCATAACTTGTCACCTATAAAAGGGATAATTTTGACAATATTTTAATACATCCATCTACGGTTCTTCTAGGACTCAACTAGTAAAACTACAAAAGGTGGTACGTTGACAGTAGTTTAAGCCACATACAATTCTACTACTTCACAACTGGTAAAGTTATAAAATAGTACTTTGAAAATATTTTAATACATCCATAGCCCCTTTGAATTGCAACGCATGAAATGAATCATAAAATTTCATGATTAATTTGGTGCTTATTATAATAAATATACAGTTGAAGATACATTCCTTAATCTTAAAAAATGTCCACTTCCACATAAAAATGTTGTTGCCACCTTCTGTGTTGAGAAGCTGAAATCGAACACTGAAAAGGTTTTTAACGGTATTCCGATAGTGTCATTGCCGTCGGACCGTATTAATAACGATTTAAAGACGAATGCCTTATCGCAATCGCGCACTGTCAAAACGTCATTTTCGGCGCCAGCGGCGGCTTCATCTTGTCGCGCTTAAGAATAATTACAAGTATCGTTTGAGATGTAATCTTTCACTTAACGTTTATTTATTACCGTCTTTGATTAACGGTAAGTCGTGAAGGTCGCGTCTGATTGCGGAGTCAACGATAATTTAAGCAAAAAAAAAAACAATTATAGAAAGCATATTTATTTATGTTAATTTTGCGACTTGTTATTTTGACTGGTATTATCGAAAGACTATCTGTTTTTTTTTCTCGTATTGCAAAGGAAGATTTTATTTTTTGAAACCTATACAAATATTGCATGTGTAAATTTCTTTAGTTCTTACAAATCAGCTTCTATTATCTTAATGTAGATTTGTGTAAAACCAATATTCGATTTAAAAATATCGGGATTGATTCTGTTAATGACATTGAAGATATAATAAAAAAAATATGACGCCGTGTTAACCTATTCGAAAAGTGAAGGTTTTTTTGGAATTTGCGATGTAAAATTAATGGACTTGCAGAGAATGTTTTAAGTTACGATGTATATATTTTATTATTTACATGAAATAGTTGGACATAAATATATTTGAAATTTTTCGAGAGTAGAAATGTGCAGTTAATTTTTTAAAATGTTTATTGCTGTAATCAGCATAAAAACGACACTCTGACACGGTCAATGCAACTGCAGATTTAATGATTTACAATTGTCGACGTTATGCAAATGGACGTTACCATTAATATTTTGTTAACAAGTTCCAAGCCCTTAATATCGACAGAATATAGAGGTAAATTGATACAGATATATCGATCACCAAGATTTTAATTGGAGAGAAGTGTAAACTAACTCTTATATTTTTGAGACGTTTCTTCTATATTTTCGTTTGTAAATTTTACCATTTTACATAAATTTTACATTTCCTTACGGAATCAACTATAATTTAAACGTGGATCTAAGCTGAACAAAAGCCCAAACCTTTGAAAAACATTGAACGTTAGATAACAGATGATATCGTCCACATAGAATATACCACCTCGCAGTTCGGAAAATCGGAATTTATAAACTTTGTTACAAAACAAAACGGGCAGTACAATGAGGGTATGAATATAATTATGAAAATAGTCTACTGGCAAAATGATCATAGCATACTGGCGTAGGCGGCTACAGAGTTGAAGTTTACCCTTTGCAGGTTGGTAATTTGAAAAAAATTAATTACTTCAATCGTATTTGTCGTACCCTCTTGAGACACCACAGAGTCTCTAAGACCCTGGGATCAAAAAAATATGCAATAAAATTGATTGATTGTTTCATACAGGCGAAATCAATCAAACATGTAGGTTTTCAAAGACCCAAAGACTACGGTATCTCTGTAGGGTTAGTTGAACTTCGATGAAAGATAAACAATTAGCTCTACAATCGACATTGGCTCTTATTACGCGCCCTGCGTGATAAGGGCCAATGTCGATTGAAAAAATCGTCCGTCTGGTGGCTTTGCGACCTCGACTCTCGGCGGCTCACAAAGCCAATACGCGCGGTACGTGAACATGATACCAAGTGACAGCATCGATGAGCGAGAGCGCGATTTTCACGGCAAGGTCGCTCCGTGGCACTATCATCGTGTCTGCGCTTATGCGGTTCATTCTTCTCCCTCGATGATGCTGAGTGTTGCTATCAATCATGTTCTTCCGTGGACTACTAGTGGTGAAGTAAGTAAAAACTACTTGCGCATATTTTAATATCTAGTCTCCATACTTTTACCTTGACGATACACCACATATTTAGAATTTATATACAAGGACAAATTATTGACAATCACAGTACACAGTCTCAGGATGTTTTCCGATTTCTTGATTTGGATCTATAAATCTATAAATATATCCTCGGTTTCATTTGTTAGAATGAAGTTGATTTTGATTACATTAATTTTGATTTAATTAGCGTCAATTTAAAGATATTTGAGCTAGCAATATATATATATATATATATATATATATATATATATATATATATATATATATATATATATATATGTATATATACACACATGCATATACACATACACATATACACACACACAAACACGCACACACATATATATATATATAGAGCGTTCTATAAAACATAAAAGTGTTAAATATACTCGAATAATCCCATCTTTGTAGTATGCTGGATACATCAAGCGAGAGTAGAAGTAAAAGGAAAGTTAATACAACGCAATATTAGGATTCTGCTGTTCATAAAGAAATAGCATTTACTTGTTATAATAAAAATAACCTGAGTTTCCATAAAAATACAAGTTTTTTGGAGTTCATTTTTTCATTTTCTCTCTTTTAAGAGTGAAATTTTCATTTTTGTAACTCATGGCCTAACGTTTTGTGGACAGTATCCTTTGCTGCTTTATATAACTAATTACGAAAAGAAAAATGTAAATATAATGAACTGAAACGTCATCTTTGCTGTCCGAAATAAGATCATACAGCATGTGGATTTAAAACTTAATGTTTACTAACTAATTATAACAATTTAACGAAACCAAATTAAGAAAAAAATCTGTACCCATGATATATGCTTTGAGTATTCGGTTTTATTTATTTTTTTTTGTAAGTTCTTTTCCTTTTTAATAAAAAATGAAATGGCAAAGCAAGCATAACCAATTATAGAACGTTTGGCTGTTTGCATTGTGTCTTCCGATCAAGATCAAATGTCCGGTCAAAGTGATTACAGTAATGTTGGTGTGATTTTTCCTATTGTATCAGATAACGAACTGTGGAATTGCGTTGAAATTAGGCCGATTGGCATGGTGTATTAATTTTATTATAATAATTTTGCTAAAACTCGTAATTAACGTATAAATTTATGAATCGGTCACCTTTGATATTTCTTGTCAATAAATAACGAAGATAACATTGCAGTGAAGCGGTTAATTGGCGCCTATAAATTGTTACATTGCTATTGCGTTAAGTAATATGATAAATTTACATAATATGACACTATAATCGTAGCGCATAAACAATAAAAAAATGTGCACAACCATAGGCTCAATTAATAAATGCATTAGACGAAGTCTCAAGCAAAGAATGTCATTTGAAACATGAAACTGCAATTATTATTCATTTGAGAATTCTTTGATTGAGTGGTTGGCCTTCCTTGACGAGAATTTGCCGTTCGTTAATTTTGAAAGGCTCCAGCTTTTGAAAGTTCAAATCCGTCTCGTCGCTCGATACGAACGTTGAGCGTCACTATTGTAGATAGACGTTGAAGGGCGTTTTTGAGTCACAAGTTTAAAAATACTTATTTATCTATATTTTTACCTCCACCTAATTCAATCTCAATAAATCCTTTCCACGTATTACAAAAATTTCTTTAAATATTTTGTTCTCGGTATTCGATTGAGAGAATGTTATCCTCGACCGCATTTCAAAGTGATTTTCTATTTCGGTTGAACTAATTACGAAGCGGATAATTTGGTTAGGTCTAGTTGATTTGTTGAGTTTTAATATTAAAATTTTATTTGTTTTCCAGTTTTGTTCAATATTTGAATTTTTTTATTATATTCGGTTTATCACTATCCTTTAATATAGCAACATGTGAAGTGAGTTTATCCCATGAGAATATTTAAAATTCTTATGTTCATTGTATAAGTTCAAAGCTCATAGATTATGTTAAATCAATATATGAGTTGTATATTTTTTTCCTTGGCAACAAGTAAATGCAGTATGTGCAACGAGAAGACCCCTCCACATGTCGATGAACGTCGCATGCGCAAGACGTGTGACACTGGCCTCCTTACCGGTAGGGGCATCAGCGAAACTGGAGCAGAGCGGCATTTGCTTGCTTTACTGAAGCGAATTCGCATGTGAATTGATGTTGAATTCAAGATTCGACTGGAAATTTGCCCGCGATGCGTGCGCTGAATGTGTCCTTAATGCGCCTTTAAACTTTAGATGGTTAAAAAAGAAATTAGCTTAATCCTAGCAGAACAATTCTGAGACGTGGTTAAGATAACTGTTTTGGATATATCTTGTATGGTTGATGAGGACGGGTTTTTCTTTATTGAAAAATTGAGTAGTCTCTATAAATAAAAATTGCAATTGTTAGGTGTTCTATATCCAGTAAATTTTAAAGAGTCAAAAGTAGAATTTGACACTGTCTAATCTGTCATTTGGTCTGTTGTGTCTAAATAAGGATAAATTGTCTTTGTAATTTTACGTCGTTTTTGGAATGATGAGACACTATCGGCGGTAGAATCGGTTGAATTTAGTTTTCTATTTCACTGACACACTATAATTGGAAATAAAGAAAATGAGAAAATATTTTTTGATCCATTTGACACTCTTTTTCAAATGTCCATTATTGAGAAGACCATAATAGGTTTTCATATTAAATAGCTTGTCGATATTGAAAAGAAGTATTAAGTGTATTTGTTTATGCTTGGTGGAAAAATGCTGAACGTGTTTTATGTCTTTAATAGTCATATTGATTGAAGTGACTCAGTGCTGAGGCACGTTAGAGCGGTATTTCCATTGTCAAGTCCCTGCTATTGACCACACCTTGTGGGACAGCAGAGAACACGTCCAAACGCTAACGGCTCGTGTTCTATTGACAGCACGCAGTGGACAAATTATTGAAAGGAGTATTGTCTTGAATAGCTTATTTCACAAGTCCTTGATTTCCTTCGCATTTTTATTTAGTGTGTGACGGACGAACATCGGGTAAATAACACCCAACAAAAATTGTCAATTAAAAAGGGGTTAAAACTTTATCTAAAAACCTAAAGCACGGGAGACTGTATTATTTTACATAGATTAATTTGGAGTAAACATTAACAAAATGTGTTTTGAGATCATGTTACCAAAATTCGTAAAACTTTCAGTACTGTCGAATTATCACGGAACGGTTAACATCTAGAATGTGAACTATAAACAAATAAGTGTTCGTGAAAGCGTCCCAGGGTCAGGAAATTGTATTTTTAGAAGTAATTTCTAAAAAGGAAATACAAATTACCAATATCTTAAGATTATTTTAATTCTATATTATTTACCCTAGTCACTAGGAGTTAATAGTTAGTAATTATTATGTTTCAAGTTAATAGAAAAATTTACTAATTTAAAACATAAAAAGCAATATTATTTCAATTATTAAGAAAAAATACCTAATAACTATGGGGGATCTGTCGGAAGTTCATCTAAAAATATAATTTTTTGTTTTCATAAATAATAATTTTGTCACCTTTCCCTTCATAACAATATTTAAAGATTGCTTTTACTCAAAATAGTAGTTTATAAGAAAAAGTGTTTTGTTTTCTGGAGTGCACAGTTTTAACTGATATGTAAAAATCGTGATATCTTTAACATACTTTGTTTTTACAATTTACCATTTTTTATAACGTATCTTCCCCACGTCTCTGTGGATAATAAGGTTGGTTAAGATTAATGGTCTTATTCATTTACAAGTCTCGTTAATTTAGGTTTTCGTTATTTGCGTTGCATTTCCTGGTAGATGCAGTCACGCGATTTCGCATCGCCAATTTTCATAAGTGATAATATAGAAAGCCGGTTACGGTCTTAGGAAGCAAGGAAACTTGTAAATTTTTACGTGCATTTGTTTCATGTTAGGCCTATGACAGTATTAGAAGTGTAAATATTGCAAGTAGGTTATGACTGTGGTAATAAATATTGTCCACAATGTTGGACTATTAAAGCGCATTGAAACCGAGCGGCGAGACGGATGGAAGAGATTAAAACTGTTCGATGTCGCCGTGTCTGATTTTGTCTTAATGTTTATTAATAATGTTTGTTTCGTAGGTTTTAAACGTATTGTTAGGTCGAAAGTTGTTTGATTTTCATTTTAAATTCGTTTTTTAATATTCAATATTATATTTTGTATCTTTGAATTAAAGAACTACTGTTGGACTATTAAAGCGCATTGAAACCGAGTGGCGAGATGGATGGGAGATATAAAAACTGTCCAATGTCGCCGTGTCTGATTTTGTCTTAATGTTTTATACGTATTGTTAAGTGGAAAGTTGTTTCATTTTCACTTTAAATTCGTTTGTAATATTCAGTATTATATTTTGTATCTTTGAATTAAAGAACTAAATAAAAGAAATATCTCATTTAGTTATGTGTCATATTCATTCCTTGAATATGATTACTTCTTCAATGTAAAGAAATATAAACGTTTTTAACAAAGTTTGTAGACCTTATGCATTTCAGCTTAGTTCCATAAACTGACAACAATATATCATCATGTTCAATGCGATGGTCATATATGAAGTATGTTATTTATTGTCATTGTTTATTATAACATAGTGGGAGATGGTATTATGTCTATGCAAACTAATATTCTACATTGCTGTTATCAATTTATTTAATCTCTATATTTCTAAGGATTCTGAAGATATACGCGAAGTGTGTGGAATTTCAATATGAAGTTGAAATTCACCATTGTTAAAGTAAAGGCGCGTGCGCGCTGACTGACGGTGGCTAAGCGCGTTAGTGGTCCCGCGGGATCAGAATATTCAAGTGGGTCAGCGCGGATAGATGTGTCCCTATGGCGTAGGATATATTTTATATTTCTTGCGTAAAATGTCTAATTCCGGAATTTATTTGATGTCGCCCGTTGATTATATTTTTTTTGTTCATATTTGCTGATATTATGATATATTTGATAGGTTATGAAAAGTAAATAATTTTAGAAAAGTAACGGTTTATGAAAAGTAACGGTTTATGAAAAGTAACGGTTTATGAAAAGTAACGAATTTCTTTACTGTGAAATTTAATTAATATTAAATATTCAATATAAATATCAGTTCATTCATATCAGTAGATATTTTTTGAACAAAAATTAATTATTACGTATAAAGTAATTAAAAAAAATTGTTTTTTATTACTTATAAAGAAATTTTTTAAGTTAGTATTGTACTCCGTTATCAAAATGTTGCTTATTAATCGATTAGGGAAGATTCGTCATCCGACAAATCATCCGAATCCGATTCGTCATCCGATAATTTTCATTTCTAGAACGGACATTACTAGAATCATAACTAGAACGGAGAACATTATGTGTGGGCGACGTAATTGGTGCTAGTCTCATTCTAGATGGAATTTGCCTCGTGTGTACTTATTGTTTTTTTGTCCCTAGTGCACTACATACATATAATTAATTCTAGTATGCAAATTTGATGGGATTCCCTGATGATGTATCAACTACTAGCGATATGAATGTTTGCGTGTTGTTTAATATTTCTATGCAAGTAACTGAGGAGGAATTAGAACATAGTATCGATTTGTGTCTTGAAAATAACATCAATCCGTTTTGATTTCCCGTTATGTACTGCCCTTGCCCAGCAGTTACTGTTTATACTTATATATTCAAAAATATAGTAAAAATATTTTTTTAATAGAGGTCTGATGAGGAGATAACACCCACGCGTCTGGTCATATTTGTTATCTTGTGTTTGCTCTACAAAGGCATTTTAACTGTCAAATAATAATGCTTAAGTAATTACTAGCTGTATTTTGCGTAGACTTATCACAATTAGGAAGAATCCCCAAACATCTTCTCTCCCCTGCCGCCGACCCGAGGTTACTAAACGCCTCTGCTACGTTTTCCAAATGATATCTGTCTTCGGGGTCGAGGGTATATCGGCAGTATCAATCGAGTGATCAGTTAATAAAGAATTCGGTCTCTTTGCACCGTTTAAGCAGTGTCCCCCGACTTTGGTTTCATTTTTTTTTATCTATTTCCTCCTCTGCCCCTATAAATCAGCGTGATGATATGTAAGTCCGTAATCTTTCTCAAAGTATGAGTTTTCTAAGGCAATTTTTTTGAAATCGATCTCAGAACTTGATTATAATGTTATGATAATTTATTTTTCAAACACTTCATTGGTTCTGCCCTAATATAGAGATGCGTTTATATTTAAAACGTTTTTTTATCTTGACTTCCTGAATCATTCATTCATATCAAGGAAGGTCTTATGAGTGTGACTATTTACTAGAAGTTGCTACTTTTATAAATTAGGATAGCAACGCAGACTGATGATTCTGTGGAAAAAATCGGATTCCTTATATGACTGTAGACCAATAATGTGTTCTTGTCAACTTCTGACATACTGCGAGAGTGGCAGTCTGGTGGGAAACGTAGAGAGAATGAAGTTTGTTCTTATCGCATCGTTCTTATTTGAAAGAAGTACATTTTATAAGGAGGAACTCTATGTAGTATCGTGGACAGAAAGAATCTAAAGGTCATCTTCAGTTAAAGCTAAATTTCGCGAAAAAGTGACCCTTAATGTATTTTTGTCGATTTCTGACATGCTGTGGGGGTAGCAGTCTGGTGGGAAACGTAGAGAGAATGAAGTTTGTTCTTGTCTTAACGTTCTTATTTGAAAGAAGTACACTGTACAAGGAGAAGCTCTATATAGTATCGTGGACAGGAAGAATCTAAAGGTCATTTTCAGTTAAAACTAAATTTCGCAAAAAAGGACCTTACTAGCGACATACTCTCCAAAAATTTAAATTTTAAATGTATAACATATCTGGGAAGAACATAAGTTATTTTTAGGATCGTATAAATTTAAAAGGTAAACAATTTTATGGTCTAAATAGAATATTTTGTTGGTTCATTGCTTTCTCTATTGTGTATGCGGTTCAATATTTTCAAAGCATTGGTTGTAAACTGTATAAACGTTGGTGCCGAGATGGCTTATACTAATTTTTTAATTGTGTACGGTTAATCTGTTTAGGTTTGATTAGTTATCTGTTTAGGTTTGATTTTCAATTTTCAGTTCTTTGTTTCAATTCTTTAATCTGTTATAAAAATGGAAACAATAACATGCCCTGAAAAAGTTTACTTTATTTTTTCCTTTTAAATATTCGTTAACCAGATTTTTTTCCCCAAAACGTTGTCTTTGAAATGATAAAGATGTTGCAGTGTTGATTGTGGAAGCGCGTAACAGCCGAGACTTAACGTAACAATTGTATAATGCGAAGACGCTGGCCGGTCGTGTGCGCGTCGGATTGACTCCGTTTCGAGTTTATTTAATATCTTTAGAGAAAGTGCTGTACGTGTGGCCATTGCATCATTGTGCTGCGTACAGCGTTTGTTGGAATTGTCTAGCGACAAGCGCGCTGGCGACGTCGTTTTTTGACTTTTTTTTTAGTATATTAACAGTTCGCTTGCGGGAAATTTTTGTGCCTCGGGAGTTGGGTGTTTAATTATGGTTTAAATGAATTGTGTTTCGTTTCGAACTAATTCGCTAGTTTAGAGTAAATTTACCAAGATTCCGTTATCATAAAACTTTATTACTTAATTTATTTATGTAAATACAATGTGATTTTCTTTTGAAAAAATAATAATAATAGTAATTTCTTTTAATAAATTATATATTCATTTGAAGGGTTCTCCGATCAAATCGCACGTGAGATTTCGCCAGTACATATGCACCATAGTGCAAATGTAGTTAAAGGCGATAAAACAAAATAAGACAAAGTCGTGCATCGTAGTGTACGAGTAAACGAAACACAAGACATAATTGGATTTCACCCTTAATACAGTATTAAAACGATATTTAAAAGTTTAGTTAAATACCGAGTCTATATTTATTTAACTTTGCTTTACCGTGAACAAGCTGCCGCCACACGAGTCGTCTTGCTATAACCATTCTGCAGACATGTTTTTATTTTTAATCCTTCAGCCAATGTAATCAACGTTAATCGTGTCTGTAATTATGTACATTATACGATGCATTAAACACAATTTATGGAAATAATCCTATTGAATTGTGACTGGTATATAACAGTCACTGCGTATGAAGTGTGTAAATAGATATGGAAATTTAATTGCAGAGAGTACAGAGATTACATATTATTTTTAGAGAAAGTATCTTCATTATACTTGTAATCGAACTGATAAAGTTGTAAGAAGTGGAATTGGAAACGAAAATTCATATCAGAAATTGACAAGAACACATTATTGGTTACTTTTTCGCGAAATTTAGTTTTAACTGAAGTTGGCCTTTAGATTCTTTCTGTCCACGATACTATATCTACTTGTACTTAGGAATAAGAACGATAAAAACAAACAACGTTCCCTCTTCGTTTCCCACCAAACTGTCACCCTCGCACACACACACACACACAGAGTAAAGAGATTACATATTAGTTGTAGGAAAACATTTCTTGACACATGTAATCTAATATATAACTAATGTAATATATAACACATGTAATTGAGCTGATAAAATTGTATGAAGTGAAATTGGAAACAAAAATTCAGAAGGAAAAACTTAGTCTTAAGATATTTGTTATTAATCCTAGACTTGTTTTATAAGATATGTACGTTCGTTCTTAATAATTTAAAGTGTCGTCTACTTCTAATGATCAATATTAATGGATATAGCGATATCTGTGTAAATTAAATAGGTCATATAGAGATAGACGTGATGTGCGTATTGTCCCATGAGATAAGTGTGATATACGTATATTTATCTCACGAGACAAGTGTGGTACGTACGTCTTTATTATTTTAACCATCATTTAGTTTCAATGATTAATATTCAAGGATATTGTATTTCCGTGCAATTTAAATGGTTTCAATAAAGTTGCAGTTCTACCCCGGGGTCGCAACTGTAGGATTTATTTATAGGGATGTCTCCTTCGGTCTTCGTTTATTGTTTTGGACATGGACCTATTCTAGTTATTTCTATGCTTCTTTGTTTGCAGCCTTCTCATCCATTGTTTGCCTTCTATTATTTTAATGACGTTGTTCCGTGTTTTTGTGTGCCGTCCCACGTTTCTTTTTTTTTATCTTCTTCTCCAGAAAGTTACTTTACTTGCCCTTCTCGCTATCTAAACTATTTGAGGTTTGCTGACGATACAGTTTTGATAAATACTGTCATCCAAGAATTCAATTCTATATTAATTGACCTAAAAAAAAATAAAAAATAGGATTAAAAATTAATGTTAAGAAAACAAAAGTAACAAATAACGGTCAAGATAATATAACTATCAATAACACCGAGCCAGAAAATGTAGAAAATTATGTATACCTTGTGCACACTAATTAAAAATGGCAACCAAATCTAACTTGGGGAGCATTCAGCAAGCTAAGTTGCATCCGAAAGGATAGAAACTTACCAATATATCTAAAGTGAAAAGTTTATGATAGCTGCGTACTCCCGGCAGCAACATATGGCCTGGAAACTACGGCAATGACAAAAAGAGTAGCAGAGTAACTAAGACTTACTCAACGAACCATGGGGCAAACCATGGTGGAAGCTCCTTGTCAGATAAAATTTCAACAGTGAAATGCACCACAGATCTGGAGGAAGTAATATTATCGAAGTTAGACGACAGTAACAGAATGTAAAGATTAATATTTTATTTACTCCTAACTTCCTTGGATCTGTTGACTGTTAAGGTTGATCACGAATTTTACCAAATCTTTTTTACCGGACAATTGGTTCCTCAATTCGACTTAGTTTCTCTTGTCAGTAACCAAACTAAATTAAGTTGAAAATATTATCAACTGTTCTAGAAATAGTGTCTTGTTTATTCACCCTATAATCACATTAGTACGATATTTTTTACGATCAATTTTTTATTAAATATGTGAAGGAACTTAATATTTTTTATACGATTTTTATAAATGTAAATAGCTATGTTTCTATACTGTTCACGTTACCACCAATAACGTGCAATGACATACTTGTTCCAGAATCAGTTGCTTCCTGAAGATACTTGGTGTAACATTGATATCACTATTTTTTGTTATACCGCTATTAATGTATATAAATGTATAGATAGCTATGTTTCTATACTGTTCACGTTACCACCAATATTGTGCAATGACGTACTTGTTCCAGATGTAGTTGCTTTCTGAGGACACTCTGTGTAACATTGATATCACTATTTTTTGTTATACCGCTATTAATGTATGGATAGCTATGTTTCTATACTGTTTACGTTACCACCAATAACGTGCAATGATGTACTTGTTCCAGATTTAGTTGCTTCCTGAGATACTCGGTGTAACATCGATGTCACTATTTTTTGTTATACCGCTATTAATGTATATAAATGTATGGATAGCTATGTGCCTATACTGTTCACGTTACCACCAATAACGTGCAATGACGTACTTGTTCCAGAATTAGTTGCTTCCTGAAGTTACTTGGTGTAACATTGATATCACTATTTTTTGTTATACCGGTATTAATGTATATGAATGTATAGATAGCTATGTTTCTATACTGTTCACGTTACCACCAATAACGTGCAATGGCGTACTTGTTTCAGATTTAGTTGCTTTCTGAGGATACTCGGTGTAACATTGATATCATTATTTTTTGTTATACCGCTATTAATGTATGGATAGCTATGTTTCTATACTGTTCACGTTACCACCAATAACGTGCAATGACATACTTGTTCCAGATTTAGTTTCTTTCTAAGGATACTTGGTGTAATATTGATATCACTATTTTTGTTCCCCTTCTCATGACGGGGTAAATTGAGAAACAAAAAAAAGAAAAGTTTCAAAGGCTGACCTTAATATTGTGGTACGATTTCATTAATTCCTTAGTTTGCTGAATGACACAGAAGTATAATATGTTAAGTCATCGTCCTAATAATATCCCCATAAAGAACAGCACGTGTACCGTTAACTGCGCTATCGGGAGTGTATATCTATGCGTCCAACAAAAACGAATGGGTTATCTCGGCGCGTCGGTGAAAACATAATGACGTACGAACGTGTTATGTTAATGCGCGCTCTATGACGACTCTGTGCGTTAGATCGACTGGGAACTATCGTTTAACGACGTCGATACATTAATGCGCAGACGTGCATTATTGCCTTGGACCTGTCCGCGACGCATTCCTATCAGCCGTTAGCTGCGGCGAGACTCGCGGAGCGATGTGCGTCGTCTCGGTGGCGGCCGTTGAGTTTCAAGTATTGAAAGGTTTAGTCGATTGTTCGCTTTTAGTTTAAAGGTTAATTGAACGCAGAAGATTTCTTGTTCTGATGTGGTATACAATTTTATCGTAATTATAAGTATAATCGAAATACCGTCGCCTGTATTTAAATTCGAAATAAATATGGATACTGTAGATATTATGATTTTTAAATAGAAACGACAAACTTTAGAAATATATTCTAGGCGTACAATCATTTAAACTTAAATATAAAATCAAATTCATCAAACTCAGATAAGAGTCGAGCTATAAAGGACATCAGCGGAAATGGTCCTGGCTTTAGAAGAATATATTTTTTTTAATTTGGTATTTTTTTCAAATATAAAAAGGAAACAACTTAGCGATTGACAATTAGGGAAGAGCAAGAAACGACATATAATTTGTAATCGTAATACGAAACTAAAAAGCCACCTTCGTAACAGTGCATAACTTTAATGTACCAATAATGGTTATTAAAAATTAAAATGTAATGAAGTACATAATAAATTTTTAGAACCGACTACAAAAAGTAATCAGTATCGACTGATTTCTTTTTATGTGTAGCCATTGCCTAATTTAATTAAAATTAAACTGTTAATTGACAGATGGAATGACAATGTATTTATTTTGTATTGTCAAAAGTGCCTTTGTTCTTTTTGAATTTTACATAGCCTTTTTCAACGACTGTGGATTAGTATTTTACATCTATATATAGAGGATACACCGAGACATAATAAGCGCTTTGTTTCATTTTTCTGGCTCAAAGAGTTACGTAGAAATAGCACTATAAAAAATAAATCAATTTTTCATAAAAAATACGACATTCGTCACTTATCTGATTGCCGATTTAAATAAAAATTTTAAACGTACGATTGTTTTTTTCATTTTTTCTGTTTAAGAATGTATTTTTTATTGTTGTAACACTTGAATCCAACATTTTATTGACTTGCCCGATCTCCTTTTTTCAGAAAGTCACGTAAATTCATAAGGGTATTCATATTTAGACTGCTATTAAGATAATATTGAGACAAGGGTGGAATTCAGATTCCATCTTTAGATTGCTATTAGGACCCTTTTTTCAACAAGAGCGAGAATACGAAATAATTTTTTGTGGAAATGGATGTAAGTGTGTGAACGTAGGAAAACTTTACATTGAAACAACGTTACGAAGAATGGGAATTAAATTTTTGGCAGTAAAGAAACAAGTGTATCTAGAAAATTAAGTTGATTAATTATGATTATTTGCATTACTCAGAAAAGAGATTAATATATGGAATGGGCTGGGATACACTCACACCAAGTGCAGAGTGCATATTGGCTGTATTTATAAGTAATCTGAAATTGCATTATCTGTCATAATTCCTTATCATTTTCCTATCCATAACTTGTTTGCTTTTGCTTTGTTTTGCTTTTTTTTATTTACAATTTTTTTTTTAATATTATTTCTGTGTTTTTCATATTTACATCCTTTGTTTTGTCAATATAATTAATTCTGTTTGGCTGTAAGTGATTGCTCTTTTAATAAGTTCGCCACTTATACTTAGAGTTCTAAACTCGCAGTAAAGTTTCATAAATATACGTTTTAATTTTCATTACATGATTTATTGGCTATTACATGATTAATTTATTGGTAATGATCGATGTTGTGTTGTTACAACCCTATCATTATATAAACTGCCGTTCAATTCGGTAGGAAAAACAAAGGATTTTCGTATATTTGTACCTATTGAAAACGTTATATTTAATTCATTTTTTACTCTTGCAGACGACGTAATTTTATTTGGTTGTAAACTTGTTTTAATACATTAATTCTATATTTATATTATATCTGTATACGTATACTTTATTAATTGAGTCTGCCTAATTTATTTATTTTAATCTGACTGCGATGAGAATATATTTTATAGCTTCATCAAAACCGGAAAGGTACCCTTTGGCATATTCTGCTTGCGATATAACTCAGAAATTATGTCAGTAAAACGGCTGTAGTTTGCAATGTTTATCTAAAATTTGTTTCTCCATTTTTGAGAAAAAATATAAAAAAAAAATTGATGGACAATTTATTGACATATATTTTTTACTCAAACTACAATCTTCGAATAAAAAGTTGAAATGAGTTTTTATTCATAAATCATAAGATGATGATTTCATAAAAGCGTGTGATGCTGTACAAGAAAATTTTATGTTCCATAATTTAGTCGATATCTAGTATATTTTCTAATTACGTTACTATGAATTTCTGAAACTACAAAAATTAGAGCGATGGACTCGACGGAAAGAAAATAGGTCTCAGAAAAAAAATATGACATCAAATTGACTTAATACTATTAATAATATTTTATTTTTCTCTCAAATAAAACTCTAAATAATGTTTTTCTCCATTCATACAAAAAAAATAAAAGTCTTTTTTTCTACGTGATTTATTTCTAACATCGGTACTTTTTGCTCTTGACTGCAAAAGCTCTAACACTCAATCGAGTTAAGGTCGTCCGACGCTTTCTTAATCGAACAGGTTTGGCTAGTCAGTTTCATTATCTTTTATCTTTTAATGTATTTCGTGAGAATATTTTTTTTTATCTTAGTAAGTGTTTACTGTAGATATTACCAACTCCGTTGTCATTGAATATATATGTAATGACATACCTTCAAAGATTCATAAACATATACATAACTATTCTCTTGCATATCGTTTATTTAATAAGTAACACCTCGTAATACGAGTTTAATAAAGATACAATGCGTAGTTTTTATTCTCGAACTTTTCAAGCTAAAAATAACATATAATGCATTACCTACGATTAGCTTTTATCCGCGGCCTCGCTCGCGTGGTTATTGTTAGATATTTATAGGGAGAAATTGAAATATATAGCGCCATGCAGAATTATTAAGGAAAATTAAATACTAAGTCTTTATTTTCGTTACTTTTTAATACAAATGTCTCTGTATCTACTTTGGGATTAAAGGATATACCTTCAAAGGGTAATATCCTTTAATCCCTAAGTAGATAGCGAGAGATTTGTATTATAATTCTGTTGCTCCTTTATACTGTGTTTCAAAAATCTGGGTCGATCCGTTCCGACGTTGCTCTGTTATTTCGTTGATATACTTTTTCAGTTTCAAATGAGAATTTTCGTGAGAGAATGGGATTTCCCCGGGTAAAAGTAGCCCATCTCATTTTCCAACCTGCCGGTTAACATTGTAAATCTATTTGTTTGTAAATTTGTTTATTAATTATATTATTTGTAAAAATCACTTCAGTCGATTGCAGCGTAAAAGAAGGAGAAACAGACACACTTTCCAAATGATAGTATTAGTTAGGATTATACAATATCAGTTAATTATGAGAAACCGTAAATTTAAAGTATCGTTTTGAAGACATAGTGAATTAAATTTTTTTTTCTTATAAATTTTCTATTAAACGTACAATACATTTCGGTTTATAATTTTTGGTATTAAATTTTATTTTCACCTATTTAAAATTTAGCTATATATAATTAGCATCCGTCTTATAAGAAAGATAATATCCCAGTCATAATTCAGACTTACCACCAGTATGTGAATATAAGAGCGATGGGAAATGATGTGACTGTGGTGATATGACAATTAGCGTAGGGCTGGTAAAAGCTTGTTTGCCCTACGAACGCTAGCCCATGTAAGTCCTGCAATAGACGCGTCGTTATCATCTACTGCGGCTCAGTCATAAATAGTCTAGTTAAAGCGAACTTTATTTGTCCGACTTTACTGTGTGTTTTTAAACTTGTATATTAAGAAGTTACAAAAAATATAAATGTTAATGAAAAAAATAACGGGAAAAATTGATCTTTCCTGCGGTTGAGTAAAGATTATTTTTTCCCTTGATTTTCCTTGATTGGCAGTTGCAATAATTAATGAGATCGCTTTGTATTGTTTGCAGATGGTATTTCCGCAAAATCAAGCGAATTGAGGCTGAGAAGAAGCTGCTGCTGCCCGAGAACGAGCATGGCGCTTTCCTCATCAGGGACTCGGAGAGTCGCCACAATGACTTCTCACTATCAGGTGACTGTCGAGTGACCTTCTTTTATTAGAAAACACACACAATCAACAAAAAACACATCAATAACACACTTAACAAGCGTGTAATTGATGAAACATGATACACTTAACAATTATTTGATGAAACATATTATTTTAGGATCGATTGATATATTGAAGTAAGCGGCAGTGACATGGGTTCGAGTCTCACTTGGAAAATTTTGCCAGCTATTGAAATTGTGAATCATCTGCCTATCTACCGGTTTGAGTGTTCTCTTACTGCACATAGTGATCAGCCAAAATTGAGATTCACTTGAAAAAAAATTGTCATTTATAAAGAATTAATATTAAAATTGTGGATATACTACTAATTGTGGATATATACCAGTTCCAATATTGTCTTAGTGCACATAATCATCAGCCTAAAGTTACATTTACTTGAACAAATTTTCACAATTAAATGAAAGTACGTGATGTAGTATTATTTCTACTTTATTTGAGTTCTTTACCACGACCTAGGTTTCGTTGTATTACAACATCTTCAGGTGGGCTATTAGCAAATGTTGTAATACAACGAAACCTAGGTCGTGGTAAAGAACTCAAAGAAAGTAGAAATAATACTACATCACGTACTTTCATTTAATTGTGAATAATGAATTTCTACAAAATTAACGCCAAATATATTCAAATATTTGAACAAATTTTGTCAGTTACAAAAATTAATATTAAAAAGTGAAGTGTTATCCTACTAGTTAAGCCTTATCTTACAGCACATAAATATTCAGCCTAAAGTGATAGGAAAATTCTTTAAATTATAAGAAAAGTTACAGTTGTGTGCTTCTGTGTTCAACGCACGGTAACACTGAAATTCTTGTGATTTGCATAGCAAACGGGGAGGTTCATATCATAAGCAGGTTTTTTGCTCTAAGGAGTTGGATGTTTTTATTATGGTTTTTGTAAAGTAGGGTTATCATGATTAAAACAACATTATATTTGCTTCAAAACTTTTAATATAAACATCATTAAAAATGGGAAAGAATTTATATTAAGTGTCAAAAACAATTTGAAACGCGATGTCAATGTGGAAATTATTTTTTTATTTATGTATATAATATCAAGTTAGTACTCAACTTACGTCTCGTCGCACACGAGGCTGCAAAATGAACATGACAGTAGCTGTTTAGTTTTTTTTCTTTTTACTATTAGCGCAATCGTGAAGCTCCTTGTTTTTGACTTATGTTTTGTTTAATAATATGATTAGCAAAATATGTGAAGGAAAAAAATGTTTCAACGTTGCACTGGTATAAAATAACTGGGAAGAATGTTACTAATCGTTAAAAATCTCCAGATCGTCAACTTTGTGTGCCTAAAAAAAACACAAATCTAGATAAAATCAGAAAATGTTAATGAAAAGATTTTGTAAGGATCCCGAATAAAAACAATTATTTGTAATATAGTAAATGGGAAGCATTTTTTTATTTATGTAGCTTTTTCTTTTAAATAATTTTATGGCGATTCTTACTTCGTAAGAAGTAATAAGTCTTATTTAATATTTCTATTTATTTTATCATGAATAGAGTTTCCTTTTTTGATTTTATTGGTATAATATATTATGAAAGTACATGTATACGACACAATTTGAGAAGTGCCTACCTCATTGAATACTATTTTGTTACGAACAGTACTGGCTAGAGTTAACTTTAATTTCCACTTAATCTGAAATTTTATAATTAGATAAACACACAAATTTCAAAATGATCAATTTCTGCATCTAACACACAATTTGTTGAACGGTTTAGTTCGCGACGGCGACACGGTGAAGCACTACCGCATCCGGCAGTTGGACGAGGGCGGGTTCTTCATCGCGCGCCGCACCACTTTCCGCACGCTACAGGAGCTCGTCGAGCACTACAGCAAGGATGCTGACGGACTCTGCGTGAGCCTCAACAAGCCCTGCGTCCAGGTAACACTATCATCCTTCCCTTGAAAATTAGTTACTCTCATAATTTATCTAAATAATATTCAAGCAGGCAAAAGACCTTGATGAAAAACCTAAAATTGGTCATATGATTGTAAAAAGTATAAGTCTTAAAGTTAACAATTTATGCCTATATAAAAATATGGGCGCATATCGACTCGTCCTATTTTTTTACAGGTGGTGTCGGCTCCCGCCCAAACAATACTTGATTAATGGAAAAACCTTTGCCTTGTATTTTGTTGGGTATGCCTAACTAAGAAACTTGGTAGTACTTTTCGGTATTTCAAAAGTTATCCGAACTATTTAATTTGTTCCTAAATATGAGGGAACGAACAAATTTTATACTTTGTTCCATACGGAGTAAAATATTATCAGTAACAAACAATTGGATAGATTGGAATCGTCATTGGACATAATCTTTATAAATACTCTATAAGGTGGTCTTTTATTTCATGGTTTTTTATGTTACATACGACTTCGTTCGCATATAAAAGCTTAGGTTATCTTAAATTATATTATTCGATATTTTTGGCATTTTTATAATTAGAAATATTATAAATAATTAGAAATATTGTACATTCAACTTTCAGACAACGAATCGTTTTTTACAGTTTTTGCGTGAGTTTGAACAAAAATTGTATTATATGAATTCTATTCTCCTGCAGATCCCTCATTTGACACGCATGATACCTCAGTTATTAAGTCAGATTGTAATTTTTGTCAGATTGTATCCTATCAAAATCCGATAAGCAATTAAGTCAGATTGTAATTTTTCCTCAAATTGTATCGTATCAAAATCCCATAAGCAATTAAGTCATATTGTAGTTTTTCGTCAGATTGTATCGTATCAAAATCTGATAAGCAATTAAGTCATATTGTAATTTTTCGTCAGATTGTATCCTATCAAAATCCAATAACAATTAAGTCTTATTGTAATTTTTCGTCAGATTGTATCGTATCAAAATCCAATCAGCAATTAAGTCATATTGTAATTTTTCGTCAGATTGTATCCTATCAAAATCCAATAACAATTAAGACTTATTGTAATTTTTCGTCAGATTGTATCCTATCAAAATCCAATAAGCAATTAAGTCATATTGTAATTTTTCGTCAGATTGTATCCTATCAAAATCCAATAAGCAATTAAGTCATATTGTAATTTTTCGTCAGATTGTATCTAATCAAAATCCCATAAGCAATTTCGCATGATACTAAAGTGGAAAGAGGTACAGATTACTGTTTAAAATATTTTTTCGTGTTGATAGACCTCCAATTGGGTCGAACCTAAACACTTTCAATAATGATTTCAATATAAAAATGTATCGTTACTATTTTATGGATAGTATAAATACATTTTTGGGTTCAAATTCAGTAGCTTGCTTTTAACAAAATTTCATACGGTGAAATGGTTTATATATTTATTGTAATTATCCACACCATAATGAATATTACCAATAATATTACTTTCATTTTTAAAAGTGCAATTGTGGAGATTCTATAGATGTTTATTGAAAAATAAAACATCCATTACGGAACTATCAAAATCTATACCATAGAAACTCTTTATCTATATAAATCAGTTAATGATAGCTAACAATCGTGTAAACAAGTCTGTTTTGACGAAACGTTATTTAACCAATCACTTTATAAAGGTAATATAATGGTCACAAAGAGCTTAGAAAATATTTTGTAGACCTTCTTAATTATATATGTAAAAATCAGTTTTGTTATTATTTTTTGTACTATGAATTCTGTATTCACTGCTCGTTCAAATTGGAAATAAAATTTGTCCGGGAATATATAAAGATACCAGCGTAACGATGTATAAAATTATTCAGGAAAGCAGTTTGTTCTTTGGTCAGGCTTATATTTCCTCAGTTAAATCGAGAGTCTAACTGAACAAATAGATGCATACGTCCGTCTTATAATTATCATGTTAGATCTTTAGCTTAATTTACTTACGGCCAATGTACTACACAGGACTCAGAGTCAGGAGATCAGGAGGTCAGGACTCTCAGTCGGACTTACTAATAGTTAAAAACGTATTTCCGTTTCAAATTCCGACTCAATTGTCGGTTGAGTCGGAATAAGAGTCGACTTTACCGATGGGGCCCTATTGCACGGTCCAATTCCTAAAGCATCCATACAAAATATATTTTTAACTGTCAGTAAATCCGACTGAGAGTCCTGAACGTTTGTGGTGCATACAGGCGTTAGTCTTTTTAACTCATGACTTGGTGATAATAATTTCGTTTATTTTTAGAGTTTTAATCGACGAGTTTTTTAATGACATTTCTTCGCTCTGACGTTACGTACAGCTCATATATTTTGTTGTCGCCGGGGTGTATTGGGTTGATTATAAGACATACAACCTTTGAGGGCGCGGCGCACCGCGGTGACCCGGGTTCGATACCCGGCCGTGCGACGAGCGCAGCTGAACTGGGATTATGGTTGGCTGTAAAAATTGGTCTCTTAGCAATAAGTCCGCCATATGTATCAATATGATACATTAAAGTAGATAAATAAATATATTTTGAATCTAAATGTATGTGAAATTTTTATTGAAATTCATTTTGATAGTCATTATGTAATAATGAAACAAACAAGTAGCCCTTTATTGCGGAAATTTTCTTGTTATTACTTACCGCTCTTAAGTTTACTGCTATAAGAGCAATATCTTCCAATCTACCATCGCTAAGCAGTTAAATTATTAATACCGAGGTGGATGCAAAAGACGATAATTGGATTTCAGTAAAAAATGGCCTAAACTTGACATGGCTTATAGAAATGGAAGAAGAGAACATAAACATAAAGGAGAGGTATACTTTTTCAGACGATTGAAAAGCGTTTGCAGATAGTGTATTTCTGATGTTAGGATTCAATATATTCTATCACTTAGCCGAGTGAATAAAAAGTGTACTAACTCAAATTCTACGTTAATTGTTGATAAAATCTTCATGAAAATTTTCCCCATAGTTTTTCCATGATGAGGTTACGAACATACACACGATGAAAATTCTGAATATTATTTTGTTTACAGAGCCCTAAATACTGTAATTGTAATAATAAGACCTATAGACACCCATTATTTACTCGTATATACACGTATATGTAATGGATGTGGAAAGGCGATGTGCCTGTAAATAGCTTTGTATATATACGTATATACAAATAAATAATTTGTTTAAATTCTGAATGTTGTCAAAATACTTACAAAGATTGAAATGAGCACGTCGATCTGCATAAATACTGTTCATTTGTGTAATCAGTAATGGTTACAAAAGTTTCTTTTGTCGTCTGGCACAGTTTGGTCCAAGGTTGATGGAATAGGTTAATAGCTCATGTTTTTTGTTCAGCATAGTTGCTGCTAGTATTGTATTAATGGCATGTGCGATTTGGAAAATGAGCACCGACTTAGATAGATAAAGGTAATTCGTGCCAGGGCTATTAGGCTAGCACCTTACCTTAAGTAGCTCTTTGGAAAAGTTTATCTCAACCTGTGTAGATGATCCATTCGAGGGGAGAAAAGTTGTGGATCACTGAAGGGGTAAATAACAATTACTGTGACTGATTATTTATCTTAAATGAATACGACATGCTAATGCGCATATTACGCTAATGAGTATATTACATTTAGTAGTCCATATATGTATGAGAGTTGGTTTATAGCAGAGGTTCCCACACTTTATTTTCTCGTAGACCACTTTCAAAATTTTACTGGTTTCGGTGGACTCCCTGCTGCTACATTTATACCATATTCCCAAACCCAAACTTTTTTTTCACGCCAACGTAGCCCCCGTCGAGTCCCCCTGGATGTCCACCTGGACCACTTTTGGGAATCACTGGTTTATAGTCTTGCATAGCATGGAAGTTGTCACATATTGCAAACTTAACGGTTTCGAATTTCAGTGTTTTTTCAAAGAGAATTAATCGAGTGCAATATTCCGAGGAATAGTGAGGGTATTCTTTTAATTTAAGAATATTTTGAGTTTGTTTAAAAATTTTTGATTAAATGATATATCTCAAGGATTAAGAGGCAAAAGTGTGAATAAAATAAAGAATTATATTCCACAACATTTTTTTGTTTTTTAATGGTATTTTTAGCCGCTAAGGTTTTTTGTCAATAATTGCTAATTTTATTCCGTTTTTTAAATGCCAAATATCGTAATTAAAAATTTGTTTTTAAAGTGAGGAATATATGGACGAACGCTTTCAACGTACATGTAAGATTAGACGCTTTCTCGTCTATTTTCAATGAAAAATGGGTGTGTCCTGGGAAACTTAGTAAATAAATTAATCAATAATGAAATCGAATCTATCGTAAGTGTAATTAGTGTAACCATAAATCTATCAACACAATTACTAGTATCATCCGACATTTGAATAGCGGAGTCGGTAAGTGCGTCTCGCACGCAATTTTATCGACGTTCGACGGCAATCGTCCGATTTAGGCATCCGATTGGCGTTAATTACCGATACATATTTACTTTCACCGCGACACCGGCGGGCAGCGCCGCCGCTTGGCGCCGTCCGTCTCGCGCGCGCGAAATTCCAACCGGACTAGTCCGAGCGCGCGCCGTGGCGTCGCCTAGCCGCGAGAAGATTGTAACTGGTCGAATTATAATTCCAGTGTTGACGAAAATAATTTTGTGAAGAGAACCTTCTTTTTTGGTCATAAATATGGAATATTTAAAACGATGTTATTGTTAGTGAAAGGTAACATAAAAATTAAAGATTGACGTTGCGCAAATAGAATATAATTTGTAAAAAGGCCGATATTTTTCGGAACATAAAAATGAAAACAATTCAGCCGTTGACATTCGGGAAAGAGCAAAATATATAATAGAATTTATAATCCAGGCCGAAAAGGTTATCGCCATAAACGCGTAAATATTAATTTTTAATAAGAAATAAAAATAACAATATAAATCTAACGAAGGACGTAGTAATTTTGTAAAAAAGTTTAGAAAAATAATCTATACTAATAGCTTTTTTTTTTCTTTTGTAGCCATTGCCTCAAAAAATTAAAATAAACTTTTAACTGACATTTGTTCTGTCATTGTCAATATAAATGTCTTTCTGTTGTCAAAATAAACGCCCTCTTCGCTCTTTGGAGTTTTATTTGGCTTCTTTTGGACAACTCTATTGGTCCTGCGAATTTTGTGGTTTAGTATATTAAATCTGTATATAGAAGATACAACGAGACACGATCTGCACCTTTGTTTCACCTTGCTAGTTCAAGAAGTTTCGTAGAAATAGCATATAACAGCAATACGAACTATTATGAAAAAACCTGATTTTTCATAAAAAAACAAGATGTCTCATTCGTCTGATTCGAGGATTTAAATAAAACTTTTAAGGACCTTATTTTTTCTTTTTTTCTACATTTGCAAGTGTCATTTTTATTCCCGTGACAGCTGAACCCAACGCTGTATTTTGCCGATCTTTTGGAACCTTTGTTTTTTTTTCTTGTAAAAGAAACAGTCAGTAGGCAAAGTTTAAATCCATTCGTAGCCATATCTCAGTTTAATATTAAGTACGGTACGTAAAATATGACGATTAAAGGCAAAGTAATATATATATATATATATATATATATATATATATATATATATATATATATATTTTTTTTTATTTTTCTTTTTTTTTTTCTTCTTCTCTCTATTGTCCTGCTATTTTGTTTAAGACTCATCTAGCTTTTATTATAACATTGATTGTTAAAAATCAAACGAACTTTTTCATTAATTTTTTTAATTATTGTCTAAAACAGTTTTTTTTCTCAAAATTATGATAATATATTTTTTTGGAGTCCGTCTCGAAACTGATTAATTTCATTTGAAGAGGTTTCTCTTGTTGCTATAACTCTGCCGTATGTTTATTTATTTATTTAGTTTTTAATGTAAATAGTGTTGCATTAAAAACAAAAAATACATCAAGTCTTTAGATGCTTCTATTTGTTTATATTCTCGTCAAATAGCTCGGATGTTATACTTGATTCACATTTTATATAGTATCCCCTATGAATAATGTTTACTTGTATATTTTTAACCAAAATCGTTTCAATCTAGCTGTGTATATAAACAAAAGCTAAATGTATGAATGCATAATTTTGAACGTCCTTATTACATGTAGTCAGAAATTAATATTAGCGTAGAAATAACTGTATACGAGACATTGAACTAATGCGTTGAAAATTTAATTTTCTAGCAAACTTTGAAGAACTGAAAGTAGAATTAAAAGTAGCAACGTGACGTAGTTAATTATAAACATTTAAGTAATGAAAAACAAAAAAATATTAGAGCAGAATTGTTACTTGTGAAGATGGTATTGGAAAAAATACATGAATAACCTTTGCGCCCAAAACTAGTTTCATTTTTCATGAAAAAAAAAAACTAAAAGAAACAGAAATAAAATGATAAGTGCGCCTTTGACTAAACAAAAAATTTGAATGAAGGCTACGAAAAAAATTAGTGACCTAAATAATATTTACTAAAATTGATTCAACGCTGTGATATATAAATAGAATGTAAGATTCAATCAAAACGGTTTCACCGATCCAGAGTTGTACACGTAAAAAAATACAAATTATTTAGGCACGTAAGTAATTATATTTTTCCAAGTCCATTAAAAATTTCATTAAATTGACGTATTTAAAATGTGAGTTAGTGACTTTTGGCAGTAAACCGTCGCTATGTCGGACATCCGCGACTTGCCGATCTCAATAAGGCCGCGCGCATCTGCCGAGCGCGTGGTCTGGGCGCGCATCATTAACATGCAAATTACAAATATCCTCGTACTAAATATTTGCCAGTCCATTCAACTAGCAGTTTACTGCGTCTATATGTCGGAATTGTATGCATTTCAATACAAATAAGCCGTGTAACGTTGTGGCCTCCGACTGTGTTTTCGACGCTTTTGAGACATTTTAAGATATAACCGGATAAAGGTTAAAAGGTTTCCGGTATCGTCTGCGTGTTGATTTGAATTTCAGTTTAAGTCGCTTTAGCTATTGACGGTTTTTATGCATTTCCGTAATTCGAATTGTGAAAAAGGGAAACCCTCTTCGTATCGGTCTAAATGATTAAATACGATTTTTCTAACCCACAGAAAATTAAAAACTTTATGGGAGTTAGAAAAATCATATTTGAACGCCTATCATTAAATTAGAATAAAATAATTTTCTTTTTCAAGTTAGCCGAAAGCTTTACTTACCTCGCTATCGCAAAATTTAAAAATATTACATTTTTTAATAAAAATGTATTATATGTTGCGTTATTGTTAATTATTTAATTGCAAAGTTTATAATGCTGAAAACTAAGACTTCTTTAATTTTGAACTATGATAATAAGAGAGTCCACATTGTTTCATACGACATTTTTTTTATTACGAAGAATGGTTTTATGTGTGCATTACTGTTAATACAAAACTGATATAATAATTTTTGAATTAAGTACCTTTTAAATGATTTATACATTCGTTTACAACATAACTTACGAAGATACGGAGCAATAATATCTAGCACTATTGTCAAATGATTAATTCAGACAAATTTTGAAATAACTACTTTGGAAGAATGAACGGGCGGTTTGATTAAAATTCTGTCAAAACAAAACTTCCATTTAAATGAGGTATACGTAAATAACGCTAAAAATGTGACAGCCATGATTTAATCAAGTAAATGTGTATTATGTCACAAGCGTTATTTTGAACCATGCTATCGCAAAATTTGAAATATTAAGGAATTTTTAAATAGGACTACTACTCCTTGCGTTGTGTCATGCGATATTTTTTTTTAAAATAAAACATTCTTTGACTACGAAGAATGGTTTTATGTGTTCATTACTCTTAATACAAAACTGAAAAGAAGATTTCGTGAATTAAGTATTATACATTGATTATAGATTCGTTTCAAATGATTTATACATTTCTTTCAAATGATTTATACATTTCTTTCAAATGATTTATACATTTCTTTCAAATGATTTATACATTCGTTTCCAACGTAACTTACGGATGCATGGAGCGATAACGCGGTTTACTTTTAATTCTAGCACTATCGTCATATGATTCATTCAGACAAATTTCGAAATATAGTATCTAAAAACGAGAAAATAGTTTGGAAGATTGAACGGGCGGTTTGACTAAAATTCTGTCAAAACAAAACTTCCATCTAAATGATGCAATAAGTGAATAACAATAATAACAATTTTGACAGTCATAATTTAATAATAAACAACTATTTTCGTATTATGTCACAAGCGTACGATTTTCCATCAAGAATAGCAAACTTATCCGAGTTTAACAGAAAGGAATAACCTCTAGAACAGAGCTGTCAAACGATGTAACTGGACGCGCATTCTCTCTACGCTCACTGTCTATGCACGTAACTTTCTAGAATAAGAAAAAAATTAAGTTTTTTGTCGTTACTTCCGGAAACACTTTTCCGATTATAATTAAAAACGAGAGATATCATCTACGGAGCAATATGAATAACCTATCATTTGACCGGTTTCAATTTAATTATTTTTTCTTTAGTTCTTGTAGGACATAATTTTAAACTAGTTGGTGGCATACTTAAGGCCGGGAAGGGATTGCCGAGCTCGGAAACTTATCGTTTTGTACTTTCAGATGAGCATTATCAAATAAAAAAGTCCGTAGTCAATCGTATGTTTCCTTCAGATTTTATAAGCCTTTGAAAGTGCCCATATGTACGTACGTACTCGTACACGCATACATATATACCCACGGACTCAGATGTGATTATTATCATAATTATCTACTAAAATTTTCTTGAAGATACCCTTCTTTCTCTACTTTTGCACTGACCTTCTCCCGGTTGCTAACGCAATTCTTTTAATATTTGTTGTAAGTACAGATGTAAATTCCAAATATGCACATATTTACAAAGAGAAATTCGTGGTTATAAAATGCCTTTTTTAATTTTACAACATAATTCAACTAGAATAATTTGTTGTAAGTATAGATGTAAATTCCAAATATGCACATATTTACAAAGAGAAATTCGTGGTTATAAAATGCCTTTTTTAATTTTACAACATAATTCAACTAGAATAATTTGTTGTAAGTATAGATGTAAATTCCAAATATGCACATTTTTAGAAAGAGAAATTCGTGGTTATAAAATGTCTTTCTTTAATTTTACAGCTTAATTCAACTAGAATAATTTGTTGTAAGTATAGATGTAAATTCCAAATATGCACATTTTTAGAAAGATAAATTCGTGGTTATAAAATGTCTTTCTTTAATTTTACAGCTTAATTCAACTAGAATAATTTGTTGTAAGTATAGATGTAAATTCCAAATATGCACATTTTTAGAAAGATAAATTCGTGGTTATAAAATGCCTTTTTTTAATTTTACAGTATAATTCAACTAGAATATTTTTCCCTTTCACAACTACTTTTGACGTCGAGGATTTCTGTTGTTATAATTTGCAATGACTTTTTCAATGGCCTGGTTTGTAATTGGATCCTACTACCATAATGGGTAATTACTTTCATCAGAGTACAGTATATTTTGTATCCTATAAAATAGGTAAAACATAGTGTTTAGAATAAATCCGTTTTTGCCGCTGTAAAATTAAAATCATTTTGTAGTGAAATCTTGAACTACAATCTCTTTCTCAATTGCGAGGCAAGTGTGAATTCTCTCACCATGTGACCATGAATTTCTCTTTCTAAATAGGTTCAAAATTTAAACGTCGCAGGCTTAAGTGCAAATACAGAGGTTCAATCGTAATGTTCTTAGCAAACTGGTGCATCTTCAATTGCATAACGTGTTACGAATGCATCGCAGTGCAATCTCGAGTTCGTCACAGCTTGATCATATGATTATGTATTGTCGTTTAGACTTATTAAAGTGCATAACTTCTCTGTTTGCTCGGGGGCTATTTATGGGATCGTCGCAGCCGATTGGAGGTCTCGACGTTGGTCCCGGTCTCGTATGTCGACGGGATACGGATGTCGCAATACTGATATCGTCCGATACCTGGCGTTTAGGGTTACTTGGACGTTGTCGGCTGAGTGTTATGAATAGTGGTAGGTTTGTACGGTTGTGATGCAGTACGTAAAGTGGTTAGGTTTAGTGGCAGATTTGTTTTCTGCGGCTTAAATCTCGCGTAATGTAGTAATAATGAGAGTAGTTTTTTTCAGCACGATATTTATTAAACTTTATGATTTTATTTGCAAGATCGTAGGATTAAGGTTTATGCGTGGAATTAAACATTTTGTTAATTCATATTGTTTATTTAATGTTGTTATATAAAAAACAAGCAAAGTTACTCATGGCTCCGTCAATACGAACATTAAATATTTTGATGTGAGTGGGTGTTTTTTCTGTGTGTCACATATTAATGTACTCATCTCCAATGTAGTCTTGATCCGTCTAAAGGTAACTTTATAATCGTGTCAGCCGTTCCCACTCATCAGTATTTAAACCGATGCACTGGATTGTTATTGTGTGAGTGCTAATAAATGAATTTCAAATCAAAAAAATATTCGGTAGGAACAAAAGGTATTGTAGATTTTAAAATGAACCTTAGGCAACATCTCAGGTCCAGCACTTTTTGCCTGATGCTTAAACAGACAAAAATAAAAAAGAAAGGCTCCTGATGCCAAATTCCAAAAATCAGCGTACAACGTCATTCATGAACGATTCCTCAAAGTCCAATTTTATTTTCTGGAATCGGTCTTTTGTAAACCTGAACAATTTTTTTAGGGGTTCCGTACCTTAAAATGAAAAAAAAATAAGATCAGTCACATATTCACCATAGCCGTTTTCGTCTGAAACCGCTTGGCGTGTAAACTTGAAATTTAGCACAATAATAAAACCCAGACAATACTCAGAAATATTCATATGGAAATTTTGGAGGGAAAAATTTAAGAACTCGAAAAAAAACTAATTCTTTTCGTAATTTTAGGTATTATATCTTCAGAGATGTATTGGAAAGTATGCAAATAAAAAAAAAAGGGGGGGTCCTTTCCCCTATTCCCAAGACTACTGAACTTAAAGTTATAAAAAAACAGACTTAGAACGAACGCAAAATTTGTAGGAAAACTGTTGGTCTGATTCTGGAAATATGCACCAAGTTTTTACGCCTGTGATAGATATAGTAGGCAATATGTTGTGAAAAATTAATATTTGTAAATAGTTAAAAAGGAATACTTTGGAAATAATTAGAGTATATACTCTTAAATATTTATAGCGTCTAAATGTGTTCGGGACCCTCGTAGTTACAATTCTCGTATTTGGCAGGTTTTATTTATAATAATTGTTGATTACAAATAACAACTTGTGATAAATACAAATAACGGAATGTTAAGTAAATATCTTTTAACACATATATACAAAAATCACATATATACAAAAATCACTTTGTTTGAGCTGTTGAATTTTGTGAGAAATAAGAGAATTCCTGTACGATTTAGTTCTAGACAGTGTAGTATAGTCACTTTTTACCAAATTTAATATAATCTTTGTAAAAGTTTATTCCTAAATATTCGAATTTTTTTTAAGATATCGATCATTGAACCGTATACAGACACGTGTGATTTATAAATATTTTTATAAAAAAATGTTACGGATTCCGAAAATTACGGCTGTGGTGAAAGAATATACGAGCAGATGACTAAGATTCATTATAGAGATTTAACTAAAGAGAAAAACTTACATTTTGGAAATGTCTCGTGAGAATAAGCACACAGGTTTGATTTATAACATAGGGACAGGAGACTTAATATTTAAATATAAGCTTTGGAAAGTTCACACACAACTTTTACGCAATTGGCAGATTTCTTGTTACAAAAAGTTTGTTTTGAATGTTCAGAGATTGTAATTTAAGAAACATTATTAACGTTTTGAAATATTTGTGCGACAAGTCCGCCATTAATTGTTTTAACCGATACTTTAACGGCGTCGGCATCTGACCTTCGCGTCAGCCTTTCAATTGTTCGTAATTAGTGCATTGTGCCTGTTAGCGGCTTTATTTGTTGCCGCACAGTTCGCTTTCATCATTGCGTCCGGCGACGCGTCTTTCTTCGCAACCGACTCACCTCGAACGATGCGGAAACACTTCCGAGGTCAACGACTACTCTAATTCACTATTGTAGCGGATCAAATTATGATTCGTTTTAAATGTGATTTGTGGTGATTATCCTTTAATGTAAGTGGTGGATGTTGTGTTCGAAAACGTTTAATGGTAATCACGTAACGCTGACGTATTTTACATAGAAACAGATTGTCTTAAGTGTTTCGGCAAGAAGGATAATAGTAATAAGATGCCATTTTGGCAGTTTATTTTTTTTCTGCCCGCAATCCGAGTTTTATAATAATGAAAGGACATTGGCAAAAGTCCATATAATGTTCGGCCCAGGTTTTACAAGAATGGAAAGGTGTCCGGGAATAGATGTCGGACAAAGAAAAATTCGTTGACTATAAAGGAATAAATTATCGTTTAAATAAAACGTAAAACGCGCCCTTTTTCTAATTGAGTGCAAAAAAATATTACACATAACTCTTTTTAACACACGTTGCCAGAGTGCGGTTTCTCTCCACTGTGGCGATATCTTCGCAGCTTTCTGCGAGTCATTCTCCCGGGCGACGATGAACAATGTCCGCAAGTATCGTGTGGATGAAAAAGACGACAAATAATTATGAATATAGTTTTCATTTTTCTGAAAAAAAGTCATCTTTTAAATTTCATTTCAACAACAATCAACTACTTTTCAGTCAAGGAATAACGTTTTCCTTTGTCCGACACTTATTCCCGGACACCGTATAGAGAAAATTAAAAAAAATAGTCACTTTGAAAGTTTTATTTAAATCGTTAATCAAACGAATGATAAGTCTTGTATTTTTTATGAAAAGTCAGGTTATTTTTTATACTAATTTGTAAACGCAATATTTACGAAACTCTTTTAACCAGCAAGATGAAACACACTGCAGATTGTGTTGTCTATACACAGATTTAACATAATAATCCGTGGAACCGACCTGTCAGGTCCAAAAAAAGTGAAAGACATTCATTTTGATAACAAAAGAATGAAATATAAAAACGTTAATAGTAAAGTTTTGGACGAAATTTTTGAAAATTATGTTTCTTTCTGAAATTGTTACACTGTGGGACTTAAATTTTCGAAACGGTTGGAGAAGACACAGTGTACATGTTTCAGAATTTTATTTAATTTTTATTAGGATATTTCCATTGTTCTCTCGATTTCATTTTATTTTTTGCGTTGACCAATCTCCCGTGAAATGTATACTTTTACATGCGCGTGGTTAACAATCTTTCATAAATAATTTCAGATTGTTTGATTTTACAATTATTTAGTTAAACTAATAATGTGTCTAAACGAATTACGAAGTCGAATGTTTCAGTTTTTAAATCCTATAAATAAAAGTTTCAATCATGCTGGACGCACTTTTTCGTGTGACGTAACACGCAAGCGCCTGAATTGTTGGATCTATCTAGATGAAATTTGATTTTCAGCGGTTTCTTACATATATTTCCATTTTTAAATAAAAATTTAGCCTCAAAATATAGATTACTTTACATAGAATTTTTGTCACTTTTTAGTGCTATAAATAACATAATATAACTCATTTTGCAATAGAAATCTAATGAGCTTTCCTCATATTTAGAACTTCACAAAAGCAGGCGGTCGTAACGCGCTATGGCACGAGGTGTGCGGCACTTTTGATTAATGATTTATAAGCCCACGGATAAGCTTATAAGTGCTTTATAAGCCTAATGTAGTTATTACTGATTTGTAAGTCCAACAGGATGCGTATTAGTACTTTCTAAGCCCAATAATATGGCTATTAACGCTTTATGAGCCTAAACGTATGCTTATTAGTATTTTACAAGTCCAACAGTATAGTTATTAGTATTATATAAGCCCAAAAGTATGCTTATTAGTAGTTTATAAGGCCAACAGTATGCCTGCTAGCGCTTTATGAGCCCAACAGTACAAATATTTTTATAAACCAATAATAAAACAAAATAAAACAATACAATTTGATTACGACGTTAGGAAAGGCATACGTATATTATGCCTTGTGACGGTTGCGTTCCGCGAGAAAGTAAGTGCTGCGTGTCTGAATCGTTTATTTATATCCATAGACTGCTCCATAACTCAATCGATGATATCAAAACGCGTTAATTTTGTTTCGCGAAGCGCAAAGCCTTATAATAAACGGACGCAGCGCGATATTCACCGGTACAATGAATGGGTGCTAATGAAGAAGCGCCGACGCTGCACTCGACGGCGCCCTGTCAATCAATCGCCGGTGATTAATTGCAACCGCTGATGAGTTGCACAACGAGGCGGCGGTTTGACCGGCGACGAAAGTTGCGCCGCTGCAGCGGGACGGGACGTCGCTCTCGCTTCGGTCTCTAGGCGGTGCAAGGTTCTCGTCTTTTTTGTGCTACTCCGTAGCTGGTGAGCGTCAGGGGATTGAATGTTTTCGAATTTTATTTGTACTTCAAGTATATAAATATTTTGGCAAAAACTTACACCTAGGTCTTCTCGTAGAGTAGCGACCGTTCAGAGAGTATTTTAAAGATATTTAAAAACAAAATTGACTAAGTGCATGTCGACGGCGTATACTTGCATTAAAAGAAATCTGTTATATTTTAATACACATTAATTGAGATCCCATCTGAAGCATCTAGTCGCAAAATTTCATAAACGTGGACCAGACATTTTAGCAACTATCAGACTGTGACCGATGAATGGACATGATAAAGTTATAAAGATTCCTTTTTTTTTTGTCGATTCCTTTTGTTTGTCCTTCTCTCACATCACAATTGAGTAACGGATCGGTGTAATTTTTTTGATAGTGGGCGGGAAGGGAAGTGACATAGGCTACTTGTTATCCTGAAAAATTTCATACCTTTGGGAAAACTCTTATTTGAAATTGAAAAAGTACACAAACAGAATAACGAAGCTACGTCGTAACGGAGAAACACATAGATGTGAATTTTCAAGAAGCTACATGCGCAATGTAACGAAGAAACAGAATCACTTCCGTTAATCCTTAGTTTAGATGGGTAATATTTTTATTTCCATTGTCATTTGTATTATAAGGTCAAAAAATGCTTAGTGTTTAATCCATTAATAATTCTAGATGGCGGTGCATGTTTTAATTTCTTTATCAGGTCGTAACTATAAACAGGCGTGCGAAGCCGCAGTTTTCACTATTTATTAGGTTATTGCCCTCCAAAAGGTGTAAAATAAACATTATTACATCAGAAGCTACTAGAGAGACATTACTAAAAAATACGTTTATAAATTGACCATTTCTAAAGACTATCAGCAGTAGCTTATATGCATATAAATATGAAATAATATTATAAAAAGGAGTATAATGGGGGAAAGTTGAATGACAGACACAGAACTGATTTATATAATACTTCAACGTGACTGTTAATTGAAAAGATGACACCGGATTGTGGATGCATAGACACTTAATAAAAGAAAGATAAACACATTATTATTTAAGAAAATTGTTTTTGATTTTCTTCAGGTTGAGAAACCCGTAACAGAGGGTTTGTCACACCGTACACGTGACCAGTGGGAGATTGACCGTTCGTCACTCAAGTTTGTGCGCAAGCTTGGCCACGGACAGTTCGGTGAGGTGTGGGAGGGCCTCTGGAACAATACAACCCCAGTCGCCATAAAAACCCTCAAATCGGGCACCATGGATCCAAAGGATTTCCTGGCAGAGGCTCAGATAATGAAGAAATTGCGGCACACAAAATTGATTCAGCTTTATGCCGTCTGCACGTTGGAGGAGCCAATTTATATTATAACGGAGCTGATGAAAAACGGATCACTGTTAGATTATCTTCAGGGTGAGTGATTTTATATTCAGTAATTTGAAAACCTTTTGTCTTTTGCCTTCCATTTTAAATGCTGGCTTAAATTTATAGCTACCATTACGTAGAAAGTGAGCTGCATAGGTGAATTTTATGCAATGCTTGAGTGATTTTGTATCAATAGGGTCTCAAAAATAAAATAATTCATAATTGACTAGAATTCTACGTACATAGAACAATAATTAAATTTGTTTCAAATTATTATTCACTTACCATAAACTTAGCGGAAACCACAGAAGATTTTCAAAGTAGCTTGAACTAATTGTTAAGTTTGTGACTATTAATATTATTTTTCACGACATAAATATATTGTCTAGGATATCTTTCACTGGCGTGCTGCAGTTTCATCATAATCTCAAAAACAATGGAATTTAGAATTATTGCGATAATTTTCCATTAAGTGTTTAGTAAAGCTGTTTTTTTTCAACATTTTGACATTAACAATTTCAAGATAAGAGACATATTTTTTGTGGATATAATCAATATTTCTAGAACACTCTCACATAAAATTCTAAAATAAATAGACTTTAGATCCTATTTGTCGCTCTTTCAACCGAAAATGATAAAAAGAAGTTAAAAAAAAATTATGTGTGCTTATGTAAGCGCATTAGAAGTTATACGTCTTTGCATAATACAAGATTAATTTTATTTAGCAGGCAAATAATCAATGGAAATAAAACAATAAAAAGACTGGAGCATGATTATAAATACTGTTGGTAAAATCTAAATTCAATCAAATAATAAAATTTTTAAAATTAAAATTTTAAATTTATTTGACGGATGAGTGGTCTACCATTTTATTTTTCTGCTGGCTTTCCATTCTAAGCCAATAATCTGCCAGTTTGTTTCCAAATTATCACGCTTCAACTTTATTATTTTGTCATGAAGGGTAGTAAAAAATTTCTTTTTTTTATCTAAAATTACAATTATTATCATTTAATTATATATTATTATTTATTTTATTTTTATTCTTTTAAAATTAATGAAATCAAATTTAATTATTTTAAAAATTTAAATGAACATAATGAATTGTTAAATTTACTAAAACATTCTAAATAAAGTTTAATTAATAATGATACTAAAAATGAATATGCTAAAAATTGTAATTTATTAATTTTAGGTATTTAATAAATTTTAAAGTAGTGATTTAAAATTTATAATGCAAGTAAATACACTGAAACTTAACCTCACTTGGAGAAATACACTTGAAATATATTTAAAAAGCTTATGAGCACTATTTCTATCACGAATATTCACAATAAATAAATTATTTTAATTATACGGAACACTATTAAATTTCAATTACTAAAAACTAATATGAATATAGTATCAGTCACTATACGCATGCAGATATATGTTAGTGAGCAAATTCACCCTCTATCGATATCGATTTTTGTTGCATCATCCTTCTATTTTTTGTTACATTGTGAGATGCGCATGTGCGAATCATAAAATTTCACATTAATTATTTTTTTATAATACACATGTAGAAGTATAACTACAAAACATTGTTTCAAGAACGTTACTTGCCTTATAAGATTTTCATATGAACATTTTTGAATGTTAACTATTAAGATATATCACTGTGCTAAATTCTAAGTTTCTACGTCAAACTGCTGCTAAGAAAAACGGTCATAGACAATGGATATGTGGATATCTTATAAGGGTTTCTTTTATTCTTCATGAGGTACGGCACTAAAAACAGACAAAAAAGTATTTTCTTCCATTGAAAATAAGATGGAATCAGATGAAAAATCTTGCCAATAGAACAACATTTGCATGTGTTTGATTTTTTAATAATACGAATAATTGATTGATTTACAGGCAAGGGTAGGGCGCTGAAGCTGCAACAGCTAATTGACATGGCGGCACAGATCGCAGCGGGCATGGCCTATCTTGAATCGCAGAACTACATCCACCGCGACTTGGCCGCACGCAATGTGCTCGTCGCCGATGGCAATGTCGTCAAGATAGCCGACTTTGGTCTCGCCAGGCTCATTAAGGTCTGTCTCATAGAATAGTAACATTTAAAAAGAAAGACTAAATTTGTAATAATTAAAAAAAAATGAAAACGATGAAATGACAAAATAATATTATTTATTCACTTTAGTATTTTAATACTCATTTCATTATCATATTGGTTATTACATGTAGGCTTAAATACTTAAAAATAAAATTTTTTAGACACTAAATATGTTATTTAGGTCAAGAAAGTTTTATTTATGTTAAAAAATCAATAACGAAAAAATACATTTTCCCCTTCTTCCATTCGTATTTTCAATTATCAGAAGATTAACAAATACGAACACCGCCATAGACAAGCCTAAAAAAAAACTTTAAATATTTTTGTAGGGTTCTGCTTAATTAATTTGCATAGCTAATTTAAGATAATGTAATTTTTTGATAAATATTAATAAATGTTGTCTTTGTAGTATTCTTTATATTAAAGTACGTCAATGTACAATTACAGGAGGACGAGTATGAGGCAAGAGTGGGCGCGCGGTTCCCCATAAAGTGGACAGCACCAGAGGCAGCCAACTATAGCAAGTTCTCTATCAAGTCTGACGTGTGGTCCTTTGGCATCTTGCTTACTGAGCTCGTCACCTATGGACGCATTCCTTATCCAGGTACATATTTGGTTAAGAACATTGGTGCTGGTTACAGAAAAATTACAACACATAACGGTGACACACTTCAAGAAGTTTAATTCATCACAAACACATCACACTCTTATGCAACTTTGATCAAGCAGTTAAACAATTGTATACCATGGCAAAAGTGGAGAATATCCATATGACTTGGTTTTAGGCCCCAATATAGCAAAAGATGATGGGGTGAAAGCTTTTTCTATAAATCAGGGTATAAAATTTTCCCATTTAATAATTGGAAAATTATTCTCTTCAAAGAAACTTATCTTCTGTAGAACAATGTATCGTGTAAATCGGAATACTCAAGAAAATATCGGTAGGAAATAGAAAAGGAACACATTCACTCTCCAGTTTCATTTTGAAATAATAGAGTTAGTTTCTAACTTGTTTCCATACTAAAATCATGTGCAATAAGTTAATTGAAGAAACACATCGGAAATCGCTGGCATTAGGCAGCACAAGTTCAACCCTTCTGAATGTGCTAATGCCTTCTGAAATGTCTGTTAAGTGACCACAAAACTACTTCAATATGTCAGTATAATGATATTCTCGCCAATGGTATATTGATACTCGAGAGGAGCACACACTTGACTGTAGCTCATCACAGAGCATTTGTTTGAATTGAGCCATAGACTGCTCGCAACAATCCATTAGAAAACGGCATCTATATCACGCTGCAATCTGTTATACTTCTAATAGCTGAGAATGGATATATGAGCTATTGTGAACTCAGCCAAAAACTCTTCCATAATTCACTGTGTGACTCTTCCATAAAGCAAATGAAGCTTGAATGTAATGAGATATGAGGGAATAAGATTATAATATGAGTATTTAAGCTTAAGGTTTTGCAAGTGGGGCTTAAAAGTGTAAAAGGTAAAATAGAATCGCCATTCATTTTAAAAGACTTGTCCAATGGCACTGCACTCGATGTGGTGAATGAAAAATTCTTTCTTCGCTTCCACTTTACATGTATGACTTTCCAGGTAGGCATTCCACTATGCATATTAAACAATATGCCTACTTGACGACATCGAAAATATACCAAAATTTGTAGTTATGCTATTAGATTATAATATAAATAAGCATATTTCTTTTCATTTTCGAAGAAATAAGTTTATATTTTGTCAGATGACGTCGTACGCAAGTAAACAGACCCATTGTAGTAATTTGGAACTTTTTCGTCCAACTGATAGAAATCACTGTGATTCTTTAACCGTTTTAGTGCCATGGTTTTTTACTCATACATACTTAAAAATGTCAAAGAAATCTTTTGTTTTTGATGTCACTTACCCTTGTCTCGAAAAAAAACTGTATCTCTTTCAATAATTATCCAATTTTAATAATTTTTTCAGTGTTTTCTTAATAAAAACTTGTACAAGGATAATAAAATACAAAGAAAATTATGAAAATATATGTTGTGAACAAAAATTATAACAAAAACTGAAATCAAGGTCACATTGTATTTTCGCAGTCCGGTACATCCTCTGTATCAGCAAAATAATTGTTATCGTCACTATTATCACTATCACTCAAAATTTACATTACGCCAAATTGTGAGCGCACCACAATGTCACTCCCACTATCACTTTCTTCACAACCTGAAAAACAATCATTTTCACTCGAATAATTTTTGTGTTCCGACATTATGGGTTAAAAGTACGCGCACGAGTGCGACGGCGCTCTTTGGCACTCTAACGGTTAAACAACTGCCGTATAGCTATTTGACATTCTTATTATTCCAAATACCTCATACAGTGTTAATATTGTTCATTGCAGGCATGACAAACGCTGAAGTGCTGCATCAAGTGGAGCATGGTTACCGCATGCCGTGTCCACCCGGCTGTGCACCTGCCCTCTATGACATTATGCTTGAGTGCTGGCACAAGGACCCGCTCAAACGGCCAACCTTTGAGACGCTGCAATGGAAGCTGGAGGACTTCTTCACGCTCGAGGGCAGCGAGTACAAGGAGGCCTCCGCCTACTGAGGCCGGCCCGCCCTGCACGCACCGCACAGCCACAGTCAGCAGGTACCGATATTTCATTTATGGTTGAAAGCAAATTAGCATAATTTATTTTGGATATTTCATTTTGTGATACTATAACTTAAAAATTTTATTAGATGTACATTTCTTATAAAGATGATATTAAATCTGTTTGTGATGAAAAACTAGGATTTTTAGCTCAGCAGTATCACAGTAATTTTCCACTTTGCAAGACTCCATATAACACGGTTTTGTTTTTAGCAGTTATGTATGTACAGTAACAGAAAAAAAAGCATTTGATAAAGTTTTGACAAATTTTTTTTATGAGTTTGTTTTTTTTTCTTATATTATTTGACTTTTTATTAATAACTACTTTAAAGGGATTATATTTATGTTCAAAACAATTTAGACTTTATATTTTTAATAATGAATTTGTAATTTTCCAAACTGTGTGTATAGGGATCGTGCAAAAAACATTGAGGTTGCTTGAAAGCAACAGAAATAAAATATTTTTATTTCATATTTGTCAATATTATTTCAGTATTTTATTGACAGAAAATATCCAATGTGATTGAGTGCAGAGGGTACGAGAGTTAGAGTGGATACGAGATTCGATTTTTGAGCAAAATAACACTATATTGTTTTATAATATATTATTTCACAAACCATTGTAGCGCATCATTTTGTTTATTTTATATTATTGGTTCCTCTATGTTGTTATAAGCAAGTTACATTTATTGTAATTGTCTCAGGGACGTAGCAGGAACGTAGGTAGGAAATAAACAGTAGAATAGTGGTTATCAAGAGAATGCTGGTTTTATATGCTTTGTAATTAAAATGATAACATTATAACATAAAAGGAAGGTTTTATGCATAATATTGGAGGATCTCTAAATCTGTTTTGATATTACAATAAACACTATCAAAGAGTGGTAATAGGTTTTCAGAAAGTTACTGAAAAGCATAATAAATTGACTGGGACCGATTTGAATTTAGATTTTATCAGTATTTGAATTCAAAATGAAATGTCAAATTAAGATCAATGATATCGAAGGTCCATTTTTCCTAAACGATTGATGCAGAAACCATTTTTTGTAATGTCGCTAATATTACTAATGATCTAAGCGTTTTATCAAAATCCATATATTTTTTTCTCGTATCAAATTAAAATAGGATTCTTGGGTTTATTATTTTCCACTTTATTTAATTTTTCATTTCATTCTGGTTGTAAGAGTATCTGTAGAAACTCATAATTATCTTATATTGATTGCAGCCCCCCGGCCTGTACCACATGCCGCCTGAGCTCCAGATGCAACATCCAATGCTGCACGCCAGCAATTCCCTCCAACACCTGCAACAGATGCAGCATCTGCAGCAAATTCAGCAGATGCAGCATCTTCAGCAGATGCAGCACCTGCAACAGCTGCACCATCAGCAGCGCGCAGGCTTCCGACCCCTCTGTCAACACCACCCGCACTGAGCACCCAGCCACACGTCTCGCCGCCTCTTCGCGGCCCGCTATCTTCGGTTCTGTCGTATTCGTGTTTTGTCGCATAATATCAAAAAACTCGTTCAACGATCATCTGTTTCTAGTGTCAGTATTTGTAGTTTCATCTTATAAGTGTCTTTTAATATCAAAGACCTGAAACTAGTTCGATGATCATTTGTTTGCTTGAAAATTGAAAAGCTGCTGAGAATTGCAAATATGTAGATCTGTTCCTGTATTGCTAAGAGGACATCTATCTCTCTGTAAGTCAGTGCGGATGTGCAGTGTTGTACGGCGAAATTTACTTGTAACATTTCAGCAGGGTGTGACACAACTTTGCATTGTAATAGGCTGAAGGTTTAAATATACGAAATTGCAAATGAAAAGTTTCAATAAAACTTCACTTTTAAATGAAGAAAGCTTTAAAAAACTTTCTCGTTATACAGAAAACTTAATCATTCAAGTTTGTTGGTTGCAAGCAGACTTCGCAGTACACGGAAATATCCTGATATACTTATTACCACGAACCAATCTAGTATTTGTTCTTCTGAGTGCCTGCATTGACGCATTGGAATGACTGATTACTGAGTAGGTTTGATTGTTTTTGAAACTGTCGAGTGAAATCAACGTATGGTGGATCCGAAGATGCCGAAATGGGACGTGGGCTCACATAGTGTGGAGAATGACAGGGTTGCTGTTAAATCTGTTGCAAGTTTGTGGAATTGACGCTGCTGTGACATGCTTGAGCTGATAAATGGTGTTGGTACCTCTCGTGTTAGCTCGACGCTACTTAGTGTTTGTTGTATTTTTAAAGAATAATTACAGTGTTGAAGAAGTAGACAGACTTAATTTTTATGAACATGCTTTAGTATGCAAAGTATGTAAAATATATTCAAATATTCTGTCTCTTTTTTGTTATCGGACATAGTTGACTTCATGTTAGCGGCACGTGAATTTTTTACTTAAATTATGGAATTTCATATAAATTTTGCTATTTTTCAAAGAATATTGTAATTTTATTTTTTAAGCAAATATTTCTAAATGATATAATATATTACAAGACACGACAGTTAAATTCCAGTGATCGAAGCATTCTTTGATTGAACGTAAAATGATATATACGTAAATTTCTTTACGAGTCCCTTTCAAGATATTTATGTGCCAACATCTCGGCCAGCATGCGTCACGGTGAAGCGGAATGGTTGCGTTAAAGAATTAACCATGTGGATGTGTACGAAATATAGGTCCTGCAGGGATGATGATTATTAAATATTTTAATTGAATAATACGATGTTATGTATAGATATATATATGAGACGATGTAAGAAATATATGGGGCTTATCCTGTCTTAGGTATTTCAATCGATTGTTTATAAGAAGTATCCAAGATGGTTATAGATGCCAAATAAAACGTAATAAAGAACTGAATTTTATATACATATTAACCATTCTTGAGGGTATTTAGAATATAGTAATACTATTTATACTTAACGTAACAATTATTATGTGAAAATTTAATAATAATTTAACGTTGTAAGTCGTCGTAGTTCAAAGATGTTTTTTGCGGCGACGATGCAAACAAAATTTCAATTTTGTGTAGTCCTTGACACCTCGCCCGAGAATTAAATGGGTTTTAAATACCGAAGGTAGTCGCCGGCGTTGATATGAAGTCGTTTTCAACTATTTTGTCTTCAAGTTCTCGTTTCCAATACGCTTCGTTAATCTTCCTTCGTGTGATACTGATTTGCTTATAAATATAAATTCATTTAAGTTTTTTTGTCAGTGGCGCACTTTTTTGTAGAAAGATTTTTCTGTTGAACTCGGACGGAACAAATTAAAGAAATGCAATCATGTGAAACAAAATGAATTTCTCTGTATCGAAATGACTTTTTCTTCTTTATTTTCTGAAAACCCGTGCGAAATGGATAATAACAAGGTCATGCCATAATTTTCTAATCCTGAATTTACACAAAACAAATATGTTATGACTTATTTTTATTTGAGTTTTAATTGATCAGATTGGTAACGACGATCATTTTTCCTTTTGCAAAAAATAATTTGCTAAATGATTTTTCGAGGCAAATAAGTTTAACCTTAATTTATTATACACATATTATATTGTAATCATCTAGAAGTTTTATATGCAAATAGGTATTTTTCAATGCGAGTTAATAAGATTCTCACAATCTATACTTAGTGTGCGTAGGTTTGCATTTATGCAAGAAATGGCATGGTATTGTAATATTTATGTTCTGTCATATTTTATAGATTGTTTATTTGGATTAGAAGTTGAATTTTAATTATGTTCCTGACAATTACCAGATATTCCAATACCACGTGAAGCGATTTGTGCTGCTCAAACTCTGTACCGTCTTAAAATACCTTCTTGAAATAATTTCATGTCAAATAGTTTTTTCTTAATTACTACATTGCTGAAGTGATTAGCTCTGTTGTAATCGTGTACGTAGGCAATAAGTAGCAATTTTTTAAGAGAAGAAAATCTAAACGTAACTTGAGTTTACTATTTTTTAATGAACGTAAATATATGTAGCTCTGATGAAATCTTAATTTTTTATATTTTATCTGTTTTCTGAAAACTGTCTTAATACTTTTATTGATTAATCTTTTTGTTCTGTCATTTCTTATCAAAATATAATTCCCAGAATTGAAAAGGAAAGATGTGAAATAAAAAAATAATAATTTTATGAATTGTGGCTGATGACGTCATTTTGACAGATCTGTGTTTTGAGAGTATCTTAATATATTGATACCAGGTGTTCTCGGTTTATGAAGTATACAAAAATAAAAGTAACTTAGTCTTTAGTTAGAGTGAAAAACGCACAATTTTTTCTATCTTCACAAGAAATAATAAAAATTTTGGACATCACCTCTTGATTACGGTATGAAAAGTCACTTTATTCTTAACATATTAAAAAACAAAAAATACATTTAAGAATGCAACGGATTAATCTTTTAAATGGCGAATGATTTGCTCAAAACTTGTTTTCGAAATGCGGTGGGCTTCTAATTTAATTTTTTAGAATCGCAACCCTTCCTATTTATACCTATTTTAAGTCGTTTAGCATCTTAGTTACGTGCAACACTCAACAGTATATAATGCATTCCGATTTCATTTTGTGTGAAATGTAAACTTCAGTAAAACCCTCTATACTGCGAACGTAGATCATCGTGTCAGTAGTCGAATGACACCAGATATTCCCAATTATAAAGACATGTTTAGAAAATGTAATTAAAAAATTTTTATTGTAACGTTTACGCATAACAAACACGTTTTGAATATTCTCCATGGCCGCGTTGAGAGCATCACATCGAGAGTCGTCATGGAAGGGGATATACATTAGGTATTAGTTTGCAAAACGGTCTGCATAGTTTATAAATAATGAATTCCATGATAATGCAGTTAATACGGTCAGCCTAGTAATGTAATATTGATTCTAATCATACCATTTTTAATATTTTTATAGCAATAATGTATAACTTTTTTATTGTAAATATTTAAATAATTATTTTCCATTTATTGTGTACGTTGAGGAGACAAGCAGAAATGTTCTCTTTTCGTAATGATTAATGTTATAACGATTATTATTTGATTTATTATGTAATGGCCTAAATGTTGAGTTTAATGTATACTATAATATATTACCGCGTATATGAATAAAACGCTACTGAATGATACTTTATGGTTTAGATAATAATTTGTATCAATTTTTACCTTTAGAATTTTGTCTTTTACAATAAACGTTACAATGTTTAGTTAGTTAGGCGTAATTGTTTAGACAACGTAAATTTTTATTTATTACATTACATGGTAATTATTAATTTTAAGGTATCACAAATAGATATTTACGCAAATGTATAAATCAAATGTTTGTTTTTTTTTACTTGAATAAGATTTTTTTTGGTGAAAGTTTTTGTTTTATTTTATGTTTCCTTATTGGTTTATTTTTTGCACCTTTTTGGATTTCATCAGCAGGTTTATGGTTTCATTTTGTTTACTACAATGATGAGTATATAAGGCTAAGATGTTAACAAATTTTAAATTTACTTCAGTGTTCTTTAACAGTGTAACTTAAAACTATTTACATAAACAATCAAAGATATTATCAACAATGTAAAAAAATGCTACGAATGAGTTTTCAACCATTGCTGCATTTTCTACTCACAAAATGTTCTGTGTTCTAGCTGTGCTTTAAAACTGATTTTTTTTAACTTTGTACTGTTCAGTTATCACAAATTTAATTTCAAAGTATGCAAATACATTTCAAAGTTACGCAAAGTTATTAACACTACCCGAAGGTTTTAAGAAAAGACAGCTAACTACTGGAAGTTTCTTTATTCCAGTTATCTTGAAAAAGATTATATAAATCTAAACTCACACATGCTTGATACTTTCGACAGTAAACAATAGTCTGCCTAGCTGTATTTTAGATCACTTACTTATTCAGATACATTTATCACTTCATCAGTAATTTCTAAAAGTATGAAGGATGAAATATGTTTTAGCGATAGGAGAGCGAAATACGTCTTTTAGATGCATTTCAAATATAAAAAAAATGAGGTTATTTTATACAATTTCTATATCATTTCGATATATGTACATGTAAAACAAAGTTTTAACTTGGCTGAGATTAAAAAAACAAAAACTTTGGAAGTTAAAATATGTAAAATGCTAGAACAACAAAAAACTGTACACAGTAGGAATCTGATTTGGTAAGGAAATAGTTCTGGAAAGAAACATGGCAAAGGTAAGAAGTGAAAATAATATCTGAGTTTGCTAAAATTTTTCAAGACTGACCCTATTCACTCTGAAAACATTTCATCATTCAATTTTTTTATTTATTTATAATATAATTATGATATATTTATGTTACAATTATAATATGCAATATTACTTTTTAAAGAAAACCACATCTCGAAACAGTTTCTATCACATAAACACGTACATTTTGTTTAATACTCTTCTTTTGTTACTTTATATTTTCTTCCGTAGTGAAATTATAATATGTTAATAATTCAGTTAATGATACATTTGCAATATAAATGTAGACGTTTATGTTTTTATTTAAAAATTATATTCATTAATCGGAATAGACAAAATACAAAAAATAATAAAGACCAAAAAGAAAATAAAAGTTCAACGGTATGAAATATTTTTTAAAAGCTCGAAAGTAGGGATGTTTCGATACTTGCAAAGTATTGGTATCTACCGATATTTATACTCGGGAATTTATAAATAAAAATACTTAGTATTTATTAAAAACAATAGAAGTATTTTTACCTTAGATATTTCATAAAAGCGTGTTTGTAGTTTATACAAAAGACTAATATTGTAATTTCTACTTCTCCATCCAATCTTTTATTACTTAGAATAAATATTTAAAACAAAAAATTACAATATATCTCTATATTTAAAGATAGTAGTAATTATATATCCTAATTTACTTTTCAAACCAACAAAACTTTGGCTTATAGTAGATGCTGTTTTTTCACTGTATCTCTAGTAGTGCTTTCTGATAATTTTGAATTAAAGTATTTTTCAATAATTTAATTCAAGTACTTTTTTCGACACCAAAAAAAAGATATTTAAATACTTGCTCAAATTTACTTGTATCGAAATGGCCCTGCCCAGAAGTGATAGCTAAAATCCATTTTTACTAAAGTCAAAAAAAAACCAGTTCATATTCGTTATTTCAAAATGAAAACGGTTATATTTAAAATACATGTCGGATTTGAAATAGAAATATGTCGCACAAAATTATATCCAATTACCGTAGCTTTATTTAAAAGTAATGTAACAATCAAGCAGACGTAGGATGCGAAAACAATTTAAGTGTTGACTGATAAATCAGTGAGGTTTTGTAAGTGTTTATTTAGGGACACAATAAAAGAGTCTTATTACCTCTGATATTATAATAAGGTGAACAGATGAAAATGTTTCCCTCTATTGTACGCTGTGTTTAGGATACTCACCCTATTGTATAAATAGAATTGTTTTTTAACATTAATATATCAATAATAAAGCATTTATGTCAAAATTTGGATTTTGTTTTGATGTTTGTAATAATAAGGTTTCCATATATTTGCAGCGTCATAAGAAACAAGTACACATTAAAATCTTGATAAACAAAGAATTAAAAACTATGAATGTAAACATGTTTACATTAAGAGTACAAGTGTAGTATATGTATATATATAGACAGGTGTCCTGTAAAGTTGTGAACCAACCGAAAAGTGGCTTTAACCGTTTGAGTGCCGACGAGCACCATCACGCTCATGCGCATACTAACTAAATTTGCCACGAGCACTCATAAAATCGGTTGCTGTTTAGCGCGTGGTAGGGAGATCGCTCGCACGCTTCGCTAATTTTTTATCTTTCTACGTGTTATACAAAGTTCGAATTATAATATTATTAGTAATTACAATATAAAAAGTATCCAGGAAAAGAAAATTTTTAACCCATAATGTCGGAATACGAAAATAATTTGAGTGATAATGATCTTTTTTAAATTGTGGAAAAAGTAGGAGTGACATTGATACATGACACATGAAGTGTGATAGCGGAAGTGAAATTGTGGTGCGCTCACAATTTGGCATAATGCAAATTTTGAGTGACAGTGATAATAGTGACGATAACAATTATTTTACTGATACGGAGTATGTACCGGACTGCGAAAATAAGATGTGACCTTGATTTCAGTTTTTGTTATAATTTTTGTTCACAATATATATATCCATAATTTTCTTTATATTTTATTATCCTTATACAAGTTTTTATTAAGAAAACACCGAAAGAATTATTAAAATTGGATAATTTTTGGAAGAGATACAGTTTTTTTTTCGAGACAAGGGTAAATGACATCAAAAACATAAGATTTCTTTGGCATTTTTATGTATATATGAGTAAAAAACAATGGCACTAAAACGGTTAAACTACACATGTATGTATCGTTCCTCTGACTCGTACCTTTTTTGCTAATGTGGCGCCGTTTAAAATAAATGCGATAAAAACTTTTGCTAAGTTTTTAAATATTTTTAACCATAATTAAAATTGTTTCCGAGTTTAAATTAATTTTATTGTTTTGATATTGCGCTTGCATTAAATCTAATTTCAGGCAGTTTGAACATTTGTTTAACAAAAAATAAAAACTTTATTTTTTAAATTGTTAAAATTTGTTAACTTTAAATTATTTTTATTGCTTTTCAGGCGTATTTTCCATGAAAAAAATTTAAAAAAAAATAGATTTAGCTGAAAATTCAAACATAGGGTAATCACTCATAATGGGTGCCTTCCGTGGTAAGTGTGAATATTTCTTTTTATAATAAGTAAGATTTTTATCACTATAATTTTTGCATTACAAACCCCAATTTTTTAAATAGTTTGCCAATTCTGTATAACACATTTTTTTAAAATGATTCAGTAAAATGTTTCAGTTAATTTAAAATGCTTATTAGAGATGTGTAACTTGTGAGTGAGAGATATAAAAGATATAAGCTTACACGTTACGATCATGTCTATCACTAATTCACTTGAAATCAAAATGTATCAGTATATCACTAGCTCAGGAGTGAGCCTTTTTCGTTCGGCGTCATTTCACTCGTCGCATTATGAATAGATATAAAAGTATATGTTTTGACATTACATGAAAGAGAAAGAAAATGATCGAACTGTTTAGTCAAATGTGCAACTGGATTCTATATAGATGAACGTAGCTACTCGCGATCGAATATGAACGCTGTAATAAAGTATACTTTAGTTCGCTCAAAATATTTATGCAAATAAACACTTTTTTGTTTCATTTCAAAATTCTGATTTATAATTGTATAAATACGCCAATCTATTTAATTATCATTAAAGTAATTTTATATATAATTTGAATCTAGGTTAACGGTCCTAAATATTGAACCTCTAAAGTATTAAGCAAAGTGTATACTCTTGTAGAATTTATTTTTATTTTCAAACAATAGTGCGCAATGTTCATCATTCATTATTATTTATCACCATGTTGTATGACCATCGTTCATCGTATGCGTAATAATTTCGTTAATAACTCGCAGTATATATCTTTCCCATCAAATGATATATATCACTCTTTTCTTTTCACTGATACATTTTGCACACCCCTAGTACTTATACTATACTTGAATACAAAAAAATAACAGTCAAACTTAATTTGTATTTGTATAGTGATTTTCGCAAATTTTAAAAAAGTGTCTGTATCTCAAAAAATAAGAAATTTTTATTAAAGTCAAATTTTATAAATAACCCGCTAATAACTTGCATAGTACAATGTAAAACTTTTAGTAGTACCGTCTATTAGCATAAGAGAATTAACACTTTGTTTTGAATTCGTACCAATTTTTTTTCTTGCAGTCAATAATAAAATTCAATTTGTCTGTAAACTCGGGGTAACTCGAAAACTATGACATACATTAATCAGATATTTATTTTTATGCATATTGCAAATACCACATTGCAATACTGATTTTGAATTCCATCGTTCATTGTTCACTAATACAACTAAATAATAAAACTTCCATAAAATTAATGAAACCTGAAATGTTATTTTAATGAATTTGGGATGTTTAAGACTCACATAATAATTAAAATACTTAAATTTTATTTACTTAATATTTAAAATACTTTACTTGCTAAGACAAAAAATAACTCAAAATATGTGTTCAGAAATAAATAAAAGTTAATCTGTGGTATAATCATTATTTTTCCAATTTTGCCACAGAATACTATATTTTTGTTGGTAATCGAAAAAATCTTATATTTGCTCCAAAAAAAAGGTGGCAACCCTAGGAATATGTGAAGAATTTTGTTTGGCTACTGTACGAGCTAACAATGATGAACTGAGAACTTCTTGTTTTAATTTATATACTAGCCAATTTAACAATAAAAATGAAGTAAATTTTTGAACCAGTTTATATACTGTTATTGTATACAGTATTCATTGGTAAAATATAATTTTGCCTAACACCTTTTAAGAATTATTTAAGAATTTTACAATTCAACGCCGTCATTGCGTGGAGCGCAGTGAGTGGCTTACGACTTAATGCAAATAAACGTACAATAGTGAGTTACAGCCAAGCACACACTCCTATTAAACGTACGTTGCCTGCATGGGATCGTTGATTTGAGATTCAGATATGCTTAACGATTGACGTTTCGTGGGCATATGACGGATATAGCAAAAAAAACGTTTTGGAAACTGGCATAATTGAAAGGATTTTAATACTTTTTGAAATATGTTTGATTTAAAAGTTTAAATTTTATCAAACCATTAATTGCTTATCATTTTGAATGGGTTACCTGTTATGTATCAGTAAATATACGTGTGTAAATAAATACATTTTTACAATCTTATTTATCCAATTTATGTACATCATTCATTTGTGGCCAAGAACATTACAAAATGAAGTACAGAACACTGGCTTATTGGCGATATAGGGCAATAATATATGACCTATGCTTTAACACTTTCATTGCCAAGGGTGGATCTCTATCAATAAACAATCCAGCGACTAGTTTTTGGACACAAATAGATCTGCTGGTACTTGTTATTAGTAACTTATTTCATGCATAAACAAACAATAGGTACATAACAAGCAGTTTGACAGAAGTGACGACGGATTAAAGAAATGTTATGTTATTTTTATGCATATTGCAATACTGATTCTGAATTCCATCGTTCATTGTTCACTAAACTTCCATAAAATGAATGAAACCTGAATTGTTACATGGATAAATAGCAGTGACAATGGAGCACACATGGCTGTTGAAATCCAAATCTTTGAAGTTTGGCTGAATTCATCACACAATATCGCATGTTTGGCCACTACTTTAAAGCACCGGACTATGCGACACTGTATGATTACCAAAACAAGAAATTAAGCTGTAAAGATTCAGAATTTTTTGTTGTTGCCTTTACGTAACTACCGTACGTGTAGTACCTTTGACGTAATAACACAATGTTAAGTAGCCTACATGCTAACAATTATAATAAAATCCATCAGTTTACAAACATTGCTTTTAAATGAATATGTAAAAGTAGGGAGATAAATTCTTTTAATTTCTAAAAGCAAAAAGTCTTATTAACAGATGCTACAATTTTCTTGCTAGTAAGCGTGTATTCAAATATCAAAAGAAAAATAATGAAAAAAACGAGCAATTTGTTTTGATTAGGTGCATTTCTATCATGTGTTACCCTTGTTCCAAGCTCTATATTGACTGAAATGATTTCTATCAACAGCTCTGGTTCCATCTATCAGTAGATATGGACCTTACATGCTAGAAATAGCATGTACCTATATACACTAAAATGAACGCTATTGGGAAATGGCTGCTCTCATTTGGTGGAACTAATTATATTAAATATAATTTTTTAAAGAGGTCATTCTTGTTTTAGTCACAAAGATGTTTAATACTTTATTAAATTCCATGTCTACAACGACATTATACTCTCCATAATCAACATATTTGTAATTACAAAATGACATGGAAACTGGCTGCTCTCTTCTGGTGGAACTAATTACATTAAATATAATTTTTTAAAGAGGTCATTCTTCGTTTACTCACAAAGATGTTTAATACTTTATTAAATTCCATGTCTACAACGACATTATACTCTCCATAATCAATATATTTGTAATTTCAAAATGACATGGAAACTGGCTGCTCTCTTTTGGTGGAACTAATTACATTAAATATAATTTTTTAAAGAGGTCATTCTTCATTTAGTCACAAAGATGTTTAATACTTTATTAAATTCCATGTCTACAACGACATTATACTCTCCATAATCAATATATTTGTAATTTCAAAATGACATGGAAACTGGCTGCTCTCTTTTGGTGGAACTAATTACATTAAATATACATTTTTAAAGAGGTCATTCTTCGTTTACTCACAAAGATGTTTAATACTTTATTAAATTCCATGTCTACAACGACATTATACTCTCCATAATCAATATATTTGTAATTACAAAATGACATGGAAACTGGCTGCTCTCTTTTGGTGGAACTAATTACATTAAATATAATTTTTTAAAGAGATCATTCTTCGATTACTCACAAAGATGTTTAATACTTTATTAAATTCCATGTCTACAACGACATTATACTTTCCATAATCAATATATTTGTAATTTCAAAATGACATGGAAACTGGCTGCTCTCTTTTGGTGGAACTAATTACATTAAATGTAATTTTTTAAAGAGGTCATTCTTCGTTTAGTCACAAAGATGTTTAATACTTTATTCAATTCCATGTCTACAACGACATTATACTCTCCATAATCAATATATTTGCAATTTCAAAATGACATGGAACCTGGCTGCTCTCTTTTGGTGGAACTAATTACATTAAATATAATTTTTTAAAGAGGTCATTCTTCGTTTAGTCACAAAGATGTTTAATACTTTATTAAATTCCGTGTCTACAACGACATTATACTCTCCATAATCAATATATTTGTAATTTCAAAATGACATGGAAACTGGCTGCTCTCTTTTGGTGGAACTAATTACATTAAATATAATTTTTTAAAGAGGTCATTCTTCGTTTAGTCACAAAGATGTTTAATACTTTATTAAATTCCATGTCTACAACAACATTATACTCTCCATAATCAATATATTTGTAATTTCAAAATGACATGGAAACTGGCTGCTCTCTTTTGGTGGAACTAATTACATTAAATATAATTTTTTAAAGAGGTCATTCTTCGTTTAGTCACAAAGATGTTTAATACTTTATTAAATTCCATGTCTACAACGACATTATACTCTCCATAATCAATATATTTGTAATTTCAAAATGACATGGAAACTGGCTGCTCTCTTTTGGTGGAACTAATTACATTAAATATAATTTTTTAAAGAGGTCATTCTTCTTTTAGTCACAAAGATGTTTAATACTTTATTAAATTCCATGTCTACAACGACATTATACTCTCCATAATCAATATATTTGTAATTACAAAATGACATGGAAACTGGCTGCTCTCTTTTGGTGGAACTAATTACATTAAATATAATTTTTTAAAGAGGTCATTCTTCGTTTAGTCACAAAGATGTTTAATACTTTATTAAATTCCATGTCTACAACGACATTATACTCTCCATAATCAATATATTTGTAATTTCAAAATGACATGGAAACTGGCTGCTCTCTTTTGGTGGAACTAATTACATTAAATATAATTTTTTAAAGAGGTCATTCTTCTTTTAGTCACAAAGATGTTTAATACTTTATTAAATTCCATGTCTACAACGACATTATACTCTCCATAATCAATATATTTGTAATTACAAAATGACATGGAAACTGGCTGCTCTCTTTTGGTGGAACTAATTACATTAAATATAATTTTTTAAAGAGGTCATTCTTCGTTTAGTCACAAAGATGTTTAATACTTTATTAAATTCCATGTCTACAACGACATTATACTCTCCATAATCAATATATTTGTAATTTCAAAATGACATGGAAACTGGCTGCTCTCTTTTGGTGGAACTAATTACATTAAATATAATTTTTTAAAGAGGTCATTCTTCTTTTAGTCACAAAGATGTTTAATACTTTATTAAATTCCATGTCTACAACGACATTATACTCTCCATAATCAATATATTTGTAATTACAAAATGACATGGAAACTGGCTGCTCTCTTTTGGTGGAACTAATTACATTAAATATAATTTTTTAAAGAGGTCATTCTTCTTTTAGTCACAAAGATGTTTAATACTTTATTAAATTCCATGTCTACAACGACATTATACTCTCCATAATCAATATATTTGTAATTTCAAAATGACATGGAAACTGGCTGCTCTCTTTTGGTGGAACTAATTACATTAAATATAATTTTTTAAAGAGGTCATTCTTCTTTTAGTCACAAAGATGTTTAATACTTTATTAAATTCCATGTCTACAACGACATTATACTCTCCATAATCAATATATTTGTAATTTCAAAATGACATGGAAACTGGCTGCTCTCTTTTGGTGGAACTAATTACATTAAATGTAATTTTTTAAAGAGGTCATTCTTCTTTTAGTCACAAAGATGTTTAATACTTTATTAAATTCCATGTCTAAAACAAGATTATACGCTTTCTATAATCAATATATTTGTGATTAAAAAATTACATTTAATAGTGTAAATGTAAGAAAAAAAATTGGTGCATTTAAAAAAAAATTAGTATTTAATCCCAGTTTCAAGATTCAAAGCCAATAATTACTTTCAGTATGGTATAGCCACTACAATGTACATTATTAGTTGTATTTTTTATATTAATTTTAATCATATATATTCTCTTTAATTAATATAAATTTATATATGAAGATTTAACCAAAGTAATTAAATGAAAATGCAGATTTTTAAAAAAAAGTATATTATAACAAAAACATCATAACAAATTTGATAACTTTTCTTTAAACTGAGTTATCCTCATTTTATGACTAAGAGTTAATTTTAATTTAAGCTTATCTAAAGAAAAAATATCACTCTGAACTCTGTCCAGGATTTCTTCAATGCACAAACTATTTTCTTCTCTTACATCTTCTAATTTATTTCGCTTCATTGGAATATCTTCTTCAATTTCGTTTTCCACAACCATTTCTTTAACACATCCAATCTCAAACATGTCCTCGTCAACAGTATCACGAGTTTCGCTTAAAACATTGCATTTATGTTCAAATTTTATGGTAGCAGCGCTGTCCAGTTGCTCCTCTAAACTCAGGCTTGAAACAGAATCAATCGGTCGTCCATTCTCTACAAAAAATGCTACTTTCTGTTTTAAATTCAAGTCTTTGGCTACAACCTTAGCGATTATATTTGGACAATTGGTGTTTTGAGAAAATGTCTGAAACGCTAGGAGGGCTTCAAATTGAACTACACGATTGTCATCTTGTAATATCATTTCAAAAGTTTCAGCAATTGCCGCAGATAATGATGGAAGGTATCGATCGTCTGGTATTGTATTAAAAGCTAATGTAGTCAAGAGATTTGTGAAGCTTAGTTGTATAACCTTGCTCGCATGAGGTATAATTTTTAGTGTCAATTCAAAAATCTGAAATTAAGAAAGACATATACATGAATGTTTTCAATGAAAGACTTGAACAGTTTTACAAATACATTGAGTTCAGAGATGTCTCAACTTCTGCATAGGACCAATATTTACAACTTTATTCGGCTATTATTGGAACACTTGACTTTTTTTTAAACAATTTGCATGATATCCAGAACGAGAAAATAATTAACGATGGCATTTATAATCATAACTGATTAGATAAAAAAATACTTTATATATCCCTCACACGGTAAAAATCAGACTAGACTGGTAGAAACAAAAGTTTTCAAAAGAATTAATGTCATCTCTGTTTTAAAATTCCTCATCTTCATCATTCTAATACTTTTAATTTGGTAATATGCTTACAGATTTTAAAGGAAACAGTTTTTTTTAACTGTTTGAGTGTGACGAACGCCATCGCACCCATGCGCTCGCGAAATCTGTTGCTGTTTAGCACACTAAAGGGGAGGTTGCTCGCACGCATCGCTAATTTTTTATCTTTCTACGTGTTACATAAAGTTCAAATTATAATATTATTAGTAATTACAAAATAAAAAGGATCCAGGAAAAGACAATTTTTAACCCATAATGTCGGAATATGAAAATAATTCCGAGTGAAAATGATCGTTTTTCAAGTTGTGAAGAAAGTGATAGTGGGAGTGACATTGTGGTGCGCTCACAATTTGGCGTAATGCAAATTTTGAGTGATAGTGATAATAGTGACAATAACAATTGTTTTGCTGATATGGAGGATGTACCGGACTGCGAAAATATGAAGTGACCTTGATTTCAGTTTTTGTTATAAGTTTTGTTCACAATATATATTTCCATAATTATCCTTGTATTTTATTATCCTTGTACAAGTTTTTATTAAGAAAACAACAAAAAAGTTATTAAAATTGGATAATTTCTGGAAGAGATACAGTTTTTTTTCGAGACAAGGGTAAATAACAAAAGATTTCTTTGGCATTTTTAAGTATGTATTGAGTAAAAAACCATGGCACTAAAGCGGTTAAATTAATGATGACCAATTTAATTTTTCTGATTGTCATATTTGTTTTCAATTATTTCTATATATTCAATTATTTTCAGATATTTATGATTAATCATTTAGTCGATACATTTTGTGACTTTTGATATTTTGTTTCTACAGAACTTCAAAACTGTATACGTGCATACATAAAGTGCAAATACGATAACTACTCAAACTGTTAACAAAATTTGGGCTCTGCAGATAATTAATAATGAAAATGAAGACATTTCAAGTGCTTAATGATAATGAAACGAATGAAAATGAAATAAAAAATAAAATAAAAAAAACTTAATGAAACAGAAGTACTTTTCTGAAAAAATGATTACATTTTTTCAGAAATGTACTTCTGTTTCACTTGGTTACTATTATTATTTCGATCGTAAGTGCTTGTTGAGATATCCTGTAAACTATGAATAAAAAAAATTATGCGTGTGAGCTCTGACCCGCGACTGGAGTTTACTCCTGTATATAAATATAAATATCATCAAATGTAAATGGAAAATTCTGTAATAAAAAAATGCAGACAATATAATTATTTTCAAGTAAAACACAAATGAACAAGATCAAATGTATACAACAAAACTAAAAACATTTAGTAACGACAGACTAAGAAGTTAAAATTAAAAGAGACTTTTTAATTTTGTAGGATAGAAGACACCAAATATTCACACAAAATTACATTTAATGATTACATCTTGATATAAGCAAATCCGTCATTGCAATTACGCCATAAGAAAATGCCAAATAAACATATTAACATCTCGCTCTAAAGATGCGCAGAAATGTTGCAAGCATTAGAGGAGAAGCCACCTAATGGTTACACTTTTCTTAACACTCTGAGCTTCGTACGCTCTAAACTTCTGATCATCTTCATGCCGGGCGCTATATGCAAAAATTGATTCTTAAAGAGTACACTTCAAAAAAGTAGGATGTGAAGAAAATGTTGTCTATTTATAATTCCACACTTCTCTCAAGATAATCTAATGGAGTGTTATAATGCTCATCCTGACATAGAGACACCTAATTTTCCAGATAAACGAATCTGCAGTTGGCGAATCTATGGTAAGCTAGATGGCACTACAAGTTTGTTAGACAAACTTTTGTTACAATTAAAATTTTATAGCCCATTTTACCGATGGTTTTTTACAAAATAGATAGAAAAAAATTAATTCTCACCTCAACAAGTTGGACATTATCCAACAAAGTCGTATAAATTAAAGAGTCTGTTAGTTTACACAACGCCAAGATGAACCGTGCAAACCAATGCTTGCTTGACTTTGTTTTAAGCCCTTGGAGAGTAACCAACATACTGTCACTGGGTGAACACTTCCTCCAGGCATTTAGGACACCTTCGACAATCGTACTTACATTCTCTGCTAGCGTGCTTGATGTAGATATCAAATTCATCAACTCTATCTGTATAAGTGAGAAATACAAAGAATCCATGTTAAAATGAATATAAAGGGAAGTTTACACAAGGAGTTTTTCTCATTAAAATTGACAAAGTTATTTTATATAATTTGAAAAATGTAATTTCAGATTATTTTCTGTGTGGATTTAATAAACTTAAACTTTACTTTGCTCTTTGCAGGTAGGTAGCACAACTAGGCAGGTTTCAAGGTATAAAATACTAAGTAGAATTATAAATATACTGTCAACTTGCTTATTGCTTCGCAACGATCTAATAAAAAAAATTATCAACACCTTGACAGAAAGGAAATTTGAAAATATTATGAACAATATCATAATTACTATCTTAGTGAATTGTTATTCTTAAAATAGTCGGGTTTTTTGTCATTATTAAGTGCTTTTACAGTTAAGAATTTTTAGATTTAATTTTTTTTTAAATTTTTGTACAATAAATGTTTTTTAAAAGAAATCCTATATGATAAATGTTTTTCATCTGAATGTAATTGCTTAATTTTTTGTATGGCAATGCAAAAGTAATGCTGTTCAAACTACAGAGAACAATTTGCACAGTGGCATAATATCAATGATGGACAAGGAACAATATATGGTGACACAATAATTGAGGTAGGAGTGTTGTTACCACAAGACTCCGTAGTTGATGGGGATGATCATCACAACAGATTGAGCAGGTGAAAAAAATCCATTAAGTGCGTGATCATTGGACAGGTCTTTCAAAATAAAATTATGGTTGACACCTTTGTTAAGTCTGGTTAAAGAAATATTAAACATCTAAGGTGTCTTTTTCTAATTTTCAAGTGTGGTTTTGGAAAATGTGAGAAAATTCTTAATACTAGTATTTGATTAGAAGTTTTAATTAAAATTTTTGCGATTAACTCGTGTGAACAATTTCATGAAATATACGACAACTCACTAAATGACAACTACGAAATCCTATATTATGCATGTTCCGACACGCGCTTGGCCAATTTTTGTATTTAGACTAAAAATTAATCTAAAATACTTATAAAAACATTTGTAAATATTATAATTCACAAAAATAAGAATGTATCACATAAGAGTTCCTTGAAACATGTGAATCAAAAAATCCTTCAGCATTTTTTTTTTAAATGATAAGTATCTTTAAAAGCTTCCAAAGCCTGTAAAGATGGAATTCAAAAAAATTATGATATGTTTATATAGCCTTAGAATATTATTTGCGTTTTTTTCATTAAATCGCCCAATACCTACAATCAAAACTGCTTCCGCCTTAAATACTGTAAGATTTTAAAAATAAAATATATTGGGATACAATCTTCTTGCATATGCATCTGTAATGGCAGCATGATAACACATTATTTATGTATATAACCTAATACTATGGATTCCCTACAATTTTCATACAATTCTGGATACAAGTAAATTGCAGGCAAAATATTTTTTTTGTGCACTCCATTAAGTGGATTATGACTGCATATAATGGATTGAGTTGTTCACATTGTCTACAATTGTAGAATATATTGTTTTTTGAAAATCAAACAGTTTATTAATGTTGTTGCGTATAATTTTATTGTTTTTCAATAATTGCTAAATGGATGTGTTACATTAGAAGGAATAAAAAATGCCTATTGAGGTATATCACATTTTCTCTAACTAATAAGGAAACAATACAGTCTGAAAAATTTAGTTTGAGATCAAATTTTTTGTAATGGGTGTTTGCATTGAAGAGATCGGGAAATTCTATTAAAATTATATATATCTAAAACTTATAAGGACTCACAAGCAGCCAGATGATCGATTGGGAAAATACTCGAATCACAATTGGTGAGTCATAGTTCAATCAGGTGATATATTTAAATTTTTTTAAAAATTCTATTTATTTATTGAATCTAAATAAAAAAAACATTTTATTATATTTTGATCATTTAGTTACTAAAAAGTTTCTTAGTTTTAAATAAATATTTATATGTTTTAGGCAGAAGTTTTCGTCTTCCAAGATGATTAAAAATGCCTATTTTTAATGTAAAAGCTTTATACATACTTCCTAAATATACCTTTACTTCAAGGGTAGGTAATCAACCCTGTGATTTTACTTTTATGGACATTCAAAATTGTGCAGATTTAAAAAAACAGGACAGCGAAATTAAATTCGCTCATTCATCATTGACAATCACCTGAAGATGATCCTACCCTAATAAAATTAAAAATAAATAGAATGATTATATTTAGTTTTTTTTGCATTAAACTATATCTAAAACTATACTTAAAACATATAAATATCGATGTAAAATTATATAAATCAAACCGAAATAAAGTAAAAAAATAATAAAGAAAAAGTATAAAAATAATTAGTAATAAAAAGTGATAATTTTTTTGGTTTCAATTAAATAAACAAATATTTAGAAAAAATGTAGAAAAAACTACAGCCTTGAATTCGAATCCGGTCTCATCACTTACAATTTGAACGCAATGACACTAGACCATCAAGGTGCTCACCAGCACTTGCAATTTTTAGATATATATATACTGTTAAAAAAATTTCCAGCATTATTTCTTATTATTAGCTCGCTAAGGCACTTTTACTTTTTCACAAATATTTATCTTCCGTGTAGGATACACGGAAGATAAATATTTGTGTATCACCACACAAAAGTTAATTTCAACCTAAATTCCTCAGACTGTATCTCTTCTTGTTAAATTTTTTCTATATGTACGTTATTTGCCAACTTAATATTATTTATATATGCCTTATTCGCTATTTTAAAAAACCTACGTAATAATAAGTCACAACAGTCACAACATGTTTGACCCATGTTTTTTTTAATACCATAAATTGAAATTTATCCAGTTTTAACATTAAATATTGTTAATATTATTATTCTTAAAAAAATTATTTACGTCAGCTGCTCATGTATGTATATATATTTTCATATGATTACACCCTTTCTAATAGATGGCGTTAAAAACAGTATTCTTGATTTCATCTGGCAACACATGTCTTTGAAAGTATTAAACATAACCTTTAAAACTTAAGTTTGTGACATTTCCTTGGACAGTAAACAACAATTTTTTTTGTATTGCTCAATGTGCAGAATTTTATTCAAAATAACATCCCCGAAATATTTACGGCATGTATTATTTGGACATGGCCACATATGAGGAAAAAGCTCCATCAGATTCAACTTACAGAGCCTTTTCTATGAAACAACAATAACAATTTCCATAAGCCTAAGGTGCCACAGGAATGGTTATAAAGAAAGAAAACCAGATACCACATTAGTTGAAAGAAAGAAACATGGAATACTGTAAAACCATTTGTAAAATTGTTTTAAATTGAATATGGGCTAGAAACGAAAATAGGATCTATTTCAATAATACTAAACGAAAATCAACTAGGCCCGTCGATGTCAGATGAAATATTCATGAAAATAAAGTTATGCAGCATGTCTGGTGGAACCAAAAAGGTATAGTATATTATGAGCTGCTACGATCATCTAAAACTAAAGCGAGAGAGCTCTATTGATTTCAGTTAAAATATCTAAAGTGAACTCTGACCAAAAAACGACAGGCATGGTAAAATATACATATTTTTCATCATGACAATGCCTAGCCACGGTATTCAGATTACCATTTGTCTCAGTTAGCACAATCAGTTCTATCTAAGCAACTCCATTTCTTAGAAGGAAACAAACAATTGGCTTAACCAATTGATTGCTTCAAAGGAACTGGACTTTTTCTTTCACAGAATATGATAGTTTCCCAAAAGATGGCTTTAATTTTGAATAAATTATTATTATATTTTTCCAACAAAGAAATATCTTTTATTTATTCAAACAAAAATCTGTCTTGCACGAGTAGAACTCGCACTAAGAGGGTTCTGTACACATTTAGGTACTTATAAACATTTAGTGGTACTTAATAATTCTATCAAAAATTTTAACTTTTATGAACATAAATATATTCATAAAAGTTAAAATTTATTCATAAAAGTTAAAGTCTACTATGTCTTTCACAGATGCTTATTTCAAAAGATGTGTAATTCCACATAGAATTAGAAATAATTTATTCTTGGATTTTTTGCTTTACTTATGTTATAAGAACTCCCAATACACCAACTTTCAAGATTGTAGGTCGATCGGAAGAACCCTATAGGTTTTGATGACGGTATAAACAACGAAAAAATACATTTAAAACAGCCATATTTTTTTGCTGTGTGAACCGAAAGACTTGAAATATCAATGCAAGGACCATAGTACAGCAATGTAAGGACCATAGGCCTCGGCATACAATATTAATTTCAACTTGATATTTCAAGCCGTTTAAGAGAAGAAGGATTTTGACTGACAGACAGATGGATGGATGAACAGACAATAATGTGATACTATAAGGATTCCATTTTTTAAATTTGAGGAATGGAACCCTATAAAGGATGGAATCATATGCCCAATATTATTAAAATTCTATTTGTAATAATATTCTAATGAACAGCAGCACTTACAAATGTTCCAAATCTTTGCATCAACTCTGTGAGTGTTTGTTATCAAATTCACGCTAGAGCTGTACATATTTACTCACAAAATTTCCGTAGAATTTGATAATACTAACCAGTTGATACATATCACTTGTCAGAAAACTTTTATCATTAAACTGCAGTTTCTTCAAGAAAGCAACCAATTTTTTTATACTAAGTTGACTGAGACGTCCCTGTTCATCCTCTGGTAAGGAATTTATTTCTAACATTGACCAAATATGAATATTTTCGTCTTCATGGACAGGATACATCTTCATAATTTCTAACTTTTCTTCATCTGGTAATATCCTAAATAGCCTCATAGCAGTTGTTGACACATAGGTCTGTTGAGGAGTATCCTGACCAAGTTGATCCAGTTTTCTGTATGTCTCTATTAAATATTTGACATGCTCTTTACATAGCTCTGTATTGCTGAACCTGAAAATTTAATATTTGGAAATTTTTATATGTTGAAAAGAAAGGTCTATTCACAACAATTGTTTTCATAGATTATAACTAAAGTATTACCACATATAGAAAACTTTTGTACCATTTTTATGAAATCTACATCCAAAGAAACTTTTGATCCGTCAGTTGATGTAATGCCCTATTACACGCTTACAATTGAATCTCTAAAAATTTCTTAATATAATTTTAAGTTTCATTAGAAACTATGACAAATGTTGACATGTTATAGACAATTTAAATAAAAACTAACATTTCTTATGAAATAACAATATGAGTCATATACCAATAGAAATAATCTAGGGGCATATATGATCCGTGGAGCATATATGTTGTTAATTATATAAAATTTCACAGTAATAGATAGATCAAACACCATTTACATTGAGTGTCACAAGAGCAGAGCCTTGTGAAATAACTTATCTAAATGATACATAAATACATTGGTATGCTCTATTGTTTTCTTTCAAATCAAATCACGTTACATATCACATTGTATCAGTGTTTTTAAAAATAACAATTATGCTGTATTGATGTTTAAATTTGAAATTTTCTAGTGCTTTATCACCTTCAGTATCAATGAGCTTACACTACAGAATCCGTGGGAACATTCAACCAATTTTCCTCGATTGTTAATCATAGTTAATTGGCATTAATTATATAAATATTGCATTTTTCTAAGTGTAAAATTACGACCATCACTAGTCCATAAAAATATTCCTTTCTTTTGCCGAAAAAAATAGTACGAGTAAAATTTGCATTAATGTTAATTTATTTTTTACCGTTTTAATATATTACCTAGTAACTCTTTCACAGGTGTAAATAAATAGTGAACTATAAGGCCTAAGATTATCGCTATGGTTTTCCTGTAACATTCTAGTCAGATTTTACCAACCCTATTTGATTTTGTGGTAGTGTAGAAAAGAATGCATTTTTTTGCATATTTTGGCGCATATATCTGAAAGTATGCCACTTAAAAATCTGAAAAAAAGGTTCTGAGCCATTTCCAATATGATGTATAGAACTAATAAAAAAATTTCGATATTAACATTTTAAAGTGCTACTACAAAATTTGAGGGTTAATATTATGCCAAATGTTGAAGTTTTTATATCATACTTTTTCTGAGAAAACCAGCTGTGACAGACATATAGATACGTAGAGGATCTTACAATGTTTCTCATGAGGCATGGAACTCTAAAATTGGGTAAAAGTGGTGTATAGTTAAAAAATGTACTTTACAACTATTTTCATAAAAAAAAATTATTATAATCCGGAAAAGATTGTTTTGATGCGAGTATATCATTTAATTTCTTTAAGCTTTGTTGTTTGTCAAAATAGTCTACATTTTCATTAGAGAGAATCTTTTAGATTTAAGATTTCATTTACAACTTTCTAAACAATGATGTGATGTATTTATCTTGATGCATTTATTTATTTTATACTAGTAAAATACTTAGTGAACAGTTATTCCTAAGACTTTATTAATCTCAATTTTTTATAGTTATGCCATAACATTAAAGCAAAATGGCCTAAACATGCAGACTAGTAGATAACAACTACTCTTGCTATGTGATGCCATAAGTGGCCGACCAAGCATCGCACAGGCTCTTTCCCAGTATAGAAATGAAAAATTGAATTTGTTCATCAAATTTTAATAAAATAATTCTGCATAATACCAATACTGTTAGTAATGTAGTCACTTGAAAACTTGCTAATCCATTAGAAATAAAAAATCACCTTGATAATACCAAGCTGTCCACCACTTTTAAAGAATTCTATAGTTCCATTGATCCAATATAACTCCAATTTGAGCGATTAAAAACTGGTCAAATTATGAAAAAGATACAAGAATTAATATTCTGTTTAAACTCTCAGTCCCTGGTAGTGGTGAGCTCACTACCTTATTATCATAAACTGAACTATTTCTCTCCATTTCTACCTGAGAGCTGTGGTAATGAGAAAAGCTGACATGTTCCACTAGGTGATGCTACAAATGTGTTCAAACAGCATTAACAGAATAAATAACTTCAACATCAGCTATATGGCAAAAAAATTTTAAGGAGTAATACTAAAATCTATATTTGCTACTTGAACATGGTAATTAAAACATCTCCATTTTTTTCGTTACAATAAATTAATTAACATGAATAATTATTGATGTTCGATTGCATTTGATAAGCTTTTAAACTATTTAAACTGTTCGAATGAAAGTTATATGTTGCATATTGACAAACACGTAACTAAACATTTTTATTTCTGTCCCTTCTTATGATTTTTATATGGTTCCCATATAGCTCCTATATACATCACATTTGTTCCATACATGGTTTGCATTTTTTTATAAGTTTGAAACGTCATAGGACTATTTCTGCAAACTACTTTGTAGATGGTTTTAATTTAATTTTTCTTTTATTAATATATTTTTTAATATATTTTTGCAGTTAATATGAGGTATTGCACAAGTAGGTTGAGTAATGATTATAAAAGAGAAACAAAACTAAGAAAAATTTAAAACTATGGAACAAATGTGATGTATATAGGAGCTATATGGGAAACGTAAAAAACATAAGGGACAGAAATAAGAATTTTTGGTTAACTTCAATGTCTCAACCAAAAGTTCATAGATAAAAACTTACCGAGATAAAATACACCACAAATCGGAAGCAAACAAAGCCTGGTAGAAATCAGTCTGCAGCAGCGCTCGCATCATTGAGTTTTGTATGCAATCACTTTGAACAATACTAGCAGTAGCAGCTAAAGCTGCTGTGGGCACCAACAGATGTTCATAGAGTCCGCAGCTTTGAGGGAGTTCTCCTTTGCGAAGGAAGCATTCGAATCGCAGGTTCAAACCCAATTCCACGTGGACTGTGAAGTTATATTAGATTACTCTTATATTTGTCATAAATGCAAATAATTTATATTTATCTACTTTAATGTATCTAATTGGTGAACTTATTGCTACGAGAGCAATCTCTTACAGCCAACCAGTCCAGCCCCGTTCGACGAACGGCCGGGAATCGAACCCTCCACCTCTCGGGGTCTCCACGGTGCGTCGCATCGTCAAAGGCCATATGCCTTATGATCAACCCAACACACCACGGCGACGACATTAGGTATATTAGTAATAATAAAAATTAAATATTTTGCAGAAAATCATTAAAAGTAAATGTCTCGACTTTTTGATTCCTTTCCTAAATATGATAAATATTAACATAATATTATAATTATATTTATGAAATATTTAATATATTTATAATTTAGAAATAAAAATAAGATTTATCTAAGTGTAGCAACCCTAAACGGGTTGCAACACTTAGATAGAGTTCTCACAAAGAAAAATGATCCGTACAAAATTGAACATGTTTCTTTGTGAAATTAACAGGGTTGCCTTATTTAAAGAAAATTTTTCCTACTAGAATGGAATTTAAAACACAATCCTTGAACCCACCTTTTATAGTTATTATATAGAGTTTCTATACTATCAGCAAAAAGTAAACAATTATTTGAGTGTAGCATCTATTACAGGGAGTTTAAGAGAAACAGTGTTGAATAAATAATAAATAAAAGTATATTAGTAGTATTAGTATTAAATAAAAGTATATTAGTAGTAGTAGTAATAAATAAAAGTATATTAGTAGTAGTAGTAATAAATAAAAGTATATTAGTAGTAGTAGTAATAAATAAAAGTATATTAGTAGTAGTAGTAACAAATAAAAGTATATTAGTAGTAGTAGTAATAAATAAAAGTATATTAGTAGTAGTAGTAATAAATAAAAGTATATTAGTAGTAGTAGTAATAAATAAAAGTATATTAGTAGCAGTAGTAACAAATAAAAGTATATTAGTAGTAGTAGTAATAAATAAAAGTATATTAGTAGTAGTAGTAATAAATAAAAGTATATTAGTAGTAGTAGTAATAAATAAAAGTATATTAGTAGTAGTAGTAATAAATAAAAGTATATTAGTAGTAGTAGTAACAAATAAAAGTATATTAGTAGTAGTAGTAATAAATAAAAGTATATTAGCAGTAGTAGTAATAAATAAAAGTATATTAGTAGTAGTAGTAATAAATAAAAGTATATTAGTAATAGTAGTAATAAATAAAAGTATATTTTATCACTATTTATGTTGAAATACAACTGGAATAATAGAAATTTGCAAGTGTTCTTCAGTAACGATGTACTAAACAATATCTCGTAAGTTTATTATTTATTTCAAGTACGCTTATTACGACTAGAACAGAATCAAAAAACTATATTATAGAGGTACTCTCCAGTTTCCCGCGGTATTCAACTTCTCAACTACCTTATCAAGGTTGCATCTGAGTGTAATTTGTTTATAACGAGTGAAAGTAAATTGTCAAAATGTATCGTCAATATCTTTTGTAATTCTTATGTACTTTTGTGTTCAGGTTTAATTACAAGTTTAAATTTTGTTAAGCCCTTAATTCTCTATAGTTACAAATAGATTACCTGTACAGTATCGATAAATGTGTGTGTAAATAAACAAACAAACAAGTGAGCACATGCGGCATATTTATTTGTTTATTTACACAGACAAAGCAGTTAATAAAAATTCCTGCGAGTTCATGAAAATTCCATGAATTTTAAGAGGGTAAATACAATTCCATGATTTTTCCTGGTTTTCAATGTTTTCCAGATGAACCTGATACTATTTCCCTAATTTACAGCCGTACCAGAGTTCTCTGGTTTCAAAATCGTCTCGTTCGAGAAGCGACTTCATCAGATCCCTCAGCATGAGTGCATAACCCAATTTCATTGGTCTGTTCAAATTATTTATTTCAAAACTCAGGACAGTCTGTTGAATTTTAGAAGGGATCTTAATAATTAATTAGTTTATGATCAAAGTCTCGCAAACTACTAATCTAATTCATACAAAATTTGTACCTCGGTACAGCTTATACTTTACCCACGTCACATGATGTATGTGTGACGTAACTATAATATATTTAAAGAATGTTACACGTTAAGAGTAAAAAGTAAGTCAAATAACAAGTTTATGCAAACTCTATTATTCTATTAGTGAATATGATGTCTTCGTTTTTAACCCCTCGAGCGCACAAGTCACTTTTATGTAACTTCAGTGCTTGCAACATGTCAACAAAATGTGTACCTTACATATGTAGCTATAAGTGTAAAAAATAAGTAACAATATGAAAAAAAATCCCCATTTTTGTAAGAAAAATGACTTATAAAAGAAAAGTCGTTATAGAATGCAATTCTAGTTATTACCACAAAAAATTATAAACAATAATAAAAATTTACGTAATTGTAATTTTTTAGTGGGCTAAAAGCTAAAACTCAAGACAATTATCTTACGGGGATCAAAAATCATAATGGCAAAAAGACTTGTACTCTTTAGATGAATGTATCACTGTTCAATTTATTATTTCATTCTCTTTCTTATGATATATAATTACCTATATTTTATCTCATTAGAATCTAAATATATACCTTTGAACATGCAAGTGTAAGCATTCCTTATAAACAACCTGCATACTTGAGGGGTTAAGATGTATCAAAATAATGTAAACATTAGGTTAGTAACCAATAAAACTGCCATCTCAGTTCATCAGTATTAGCTCATATAATAATGTTTACATTTCGTCCCTAAAGCATGAAGTTGTTTTTCTATTGCAATATGAGAGTAGCTCTTCTAGATAATGCAAACTTAACTGGGATCTGTTTCGATAAGGTTTCTAAATATACTGTAGGAGATCACTCTGGTTGAGAATTAACGCAAACATCAAAATTTCATTCTTTGAATCTCTGGGATCAATGCTTGGCTGCATCTTGGGAGAGTACACCTTCATTCATCATTAGAGTACACCTTCATTCATCATAAGATGCATTTTACTTCGCCCACATTCTACTCTAAATGAAATTTAGATTATTTTTGTTCATTGCTAGTGCCAAATAATAATCTACATAATGTAATTAATTAAATAAAGCCAAAAATAAGCTGTTACATCACATATTGTAGAGAAAATATTCATAAAATATACTTTCGAAAACCATAAGAAGAAAATGTATTGTATTACCTGAGCAAATTTTTCATTTTTCATCAATTGGTTAAGCAAAGGTTGCGCTCCGATGCTTATGTGGGACTTGAAATTTTCAATCTGTGGTTCTGTGTAACCTTTAGATTGAAGGTATGTGTTGCAATGACTAAAAATTAAAAAGTAAAATATTTTGCATATATGTTTAGCTGTTGTTTATAAACTGGTAGCTAGACTATTTTCAGAGCAATAAATAAGAACTTACGTCACAATAATACAATTTTATAAATTTCCTTATTTGTATATCAATAATTACGATATCACCAATTATTAGAATGAGAGAAGTATTAATATTTGCAAAATTTTTATTTATAAGCCGATTTTAATTAAAATTATACGAGGTAAGATATACTATAATATATGATATACTATAATTATATAAGGTACTATACTGGAAGATGAAAATGAAGTTGGCAAAAAGTGAATTTTTTATTTAAACCCCATTCAAAATTCATAATTTCATTAAATACATATTTTTTAAGTTCTGTAGTTCTTTAAAAACAATTTTTCATATTTTTGCTATAATTATTAATTTGCCTTCACTTCGGCTTCTATTTCTTCATTCTTCATAAGTAGAAGAACTGTTGAATATTTTCCCATCACATAATCAATATAATGAATATATTTGGCGTTAATTTTGTAGAAATTCATTGTTCACAATTAAATGAAACTACGTGATGTAGTAGTATTTCTACTTTCTTTAAGTTCTTTACCACGACCTAGGTTTCGTTGTATTACAACATGAAGATGAAGAAGATGTAATACAACGAAACCTAGGTCGTGGTAAAGAACTTAAAGAAAGTAGAAATAATACTACATCACATAATTTCATTTAATTGTGAATAATCAATATAAATGTATAATATATATTTAAACATAATAATATATATTTAATCAATAATTGAAAGCTTTTTATAGCATCTTTCCTACGAAGAATAGTTTCATAAATGTTTTTAAGTAAAGCATACTAATAATACTTTAAAGGCAATTACATAATATGTGAATATATATTCTAAATAATTCAAAATATGAGTTGCAACAAAAAAATTATTTTACAACACATGGGGTGACGAGATGCATTTACTACATATTATGTGTCCCTGTGATATATATATATATATACTGACATCCTTATTGTGTCTGATAGAAAGATGGTCCTTCATAAGATAACATAGTACTGTATGAGTAAAGTATTTCTAGAAAAATGGTTTGAGAATATGGACAAGACAATCCCACTTTCAAAACCTATATAGCTATATAAAATGTAGTACAAATGTAGTATAATGTAGTACAAATGTAGTAGTAAATATATTATGCAAAACTTTAAGTAAATCCAATGTTTATGTTATTAAAAAAACGTATGTGTCATTAAAAAAATACTGACAAGACCCTACCTTATTGTTAACATCAGCAGTGAAATTAACTGGTTATAATTTGTCACAACTTGATTATCCAGCACTTGGCACAGCTTTATAATGATTTTAAGCATAAAATTGCTTACTTTCAAAGATCTATGTACTAACTTCGCATCCATAATATTCTGAAAGTACAAGAAATATAAAAGACTCTGAAAATATGCAAGTGGTCTCAAGAAATATAAAATAAAATTTTCTTTTTAACAGTAATGTACATATTTATACACGTAAGTCACTCTATAAATCTTGTCACTATAAACATATTTATGCCTGCGCTCAAACTAATTATCAAACCATCCTTTCTATTGTTCTTCTCGTATGGAAATGCATTTTTTTCCACAGCCACTAAAAATTCTTTATTAGTGGTAAGCTTGAATCCTTTCAATTGATTTTTCTCATATCGAAATAGTGTAAATCTATATTTTATGGAAGGTCATCTAAGAGTCTGATGCTAGATGATTTGAGACAGTCTATTGTTTGCAATGTCCAGTATGCTGGCGCATTGTCATGGTACTTTGGACTTTTTGATTGCAAATTTTCTAGAGTACTGAAAAGCAGCAGGGAGCAGAATTCAATACACCAATACTGTGTGGCGTATCCAAAGCGATTGCTTAATTCTTACCTTCCCCCCTCCCATTAAAAAAGAAAACAACAGTCATTCTCCCCTTAGACAAAGACACAATTAACCGTACGCAACTTTGAAATTTTTGTAGACATTAAATGTTACTGCCATGTTTCACTGCTGATAATAATTGAAAAAGTTCAATGGTCCGTACTGATACCAACTTACTGAGCATTTCTTCGCACCGATTGACACGGATTGCTCTTTTCTCGTCAGTCAGATTAAGTGGCACAAAAGTGTACAGACTTTCTTTACCTTTAAAATACTTATTTAATTTGTTTGTAGGCGATCTGACGATTTTCTTCAAGCGTTCAATAGCTGCCTTAGTTTCAGATATGTTAGCGTCTTTATGTTGGCCCGGTCACGGATCATCTTCTAAATCAGAATCAGTTTCAAAATTTTGTGTTGAGTCTAAAAAACAGGACAATCTCATCTTGACGAGTTAAAAAATGTTGAAAATTGTAAAAAATAATCTCACAGATTTGACAATTTGTAAGTGACGTCACATTCAATTTGTACGTGTTTGTGTAATGATTGCGTAACAATAAACTTGGTTTTCTCAAGACACAGACAGGTGTATATATTAATTTACTATTTTTAATATAACATCAAAAAACAAAATTTTTTGAGTGACCTATGTACATACCATGTGAATGCGGATCTATTTCAACTGTGGTGTAAGAGATTCATATTCATAGGTAGCAGTGGAAGAAATGACCTTTATTAGAACGACACTGTGCTCAACCTTTATATTGGTCCCATGGGTGGGCTCGGTGTCGTGTCCGGTTAGTTGACATGCTCACCAGTAAAGTTGGGCTTCTCAGCGTTGTCCTTCCTAAGAGAAAGAATACCTAACATCTTTGTGCAGAAGCTGATTTTCGTAAAATAAATACTGACCCAATGATTTTGATTACATTGCTAAATATAATAGTCATAAAAATAATTCGAACAATTATTAAAACTATTTTTAAGAACCATTATATCTTTATTGAATTCAAATCAAAGACACTTTTTTACCATGTAAAAAAATTACTGTTTGAATCCCATTGCGCAAATTTCTTTTCTTACGTTATTTTTTTATAAAAAATATCACCCCCGCACTCAGGGTGTATGAAGTATATAAAGTCCACATTTATACTGAAGACATAAATCTTCCCTTTACACAATTTGTATATGATGTGGTGTATTGTAGATGTAATACAAATATATACAAATTAATTAAGCGTATTTGTAAGCATTGATATATTTATTATGATATTATTGGGCGTCAAAGTGAATAAAATATGATTAGTTAAATGTGCACATTGCATTGTTTTGGTTAGTTCAAGTGTCTTGTGAATGCATAGATAGTACACGACTACTATTAATTTTAATTATTGTTTTTAATTTTCTTATTAAATCGTTGCTAAAATAAATTATATCGTTAATCTATTATATTGTTGCTAAAATAAATTTTTTGTCCCTCTAGGTTTTTTTCTGTATTATAAAATTTTATTCACTTGCTTTTTTCAACCCTTCTCATAATTTTTCAATTTTATTTAATTACATCTATTTGTCTTTCACATTTGCATATTATCTAATTACCTATCTGATGTATTCGGCACACATTATTTTACCCATTTCAATGCAGCAAAGTCATCTGCGTTAAACATTTTATCAGATTCAATCATGTTTTACTAGTTCTTCCATCACTTTATATATCAGAGTATCTTCATTTGACAGTCCTATTTCGATCTTTTTCTAATCCAAAAGCTCTAAACAATACATAAGTATGCTTTAACTTCATGTTCTAATTTCTATCATTTGAAGTTGAAAACTTTTTTTGAAGCAATTGTCTATTACAATACACCGTTAGTGAATATTACATAAAAAAGTCAATATTACATAAGTTAGTGAATATTACATATTTATAAAACTTCTGACTCTGTGAGTCAAGAAGGTGATAATAAATTTAAACAGGGATTGAAACAATAGAGAAATGTATTGTCTAGTCTAATACATGTATTGTCTAGTCTAATTCTTAATACGTAAAATATTTCGGAATGAACATGTTTTATACTTACATATAAAATAATATGCACATTTCTCGTAATGACATCGCATAGCACATTGCACGCCTTTTCAGTTACACATTTGTACTTTAACGAGTCTGCATACTTCTCACACAAAGCTGAATAACCTTTCCATTGCTCAGCCATCGTTCGAATGTCTAAATCCAACACTATTTCGCCTATGCATACTGCTATATCTAAAACTAAAAATATATGATTGAATTCGCAATCTTTCTTTACACTTTGTATATATAATATAATTTGCAACGAAATGATGCAAAGTTGACAAATCATATTTAATCTATACAGACTATGGAACATCTTTGTGTGTGTGAAATTAGTCTATCAAAAGGGTTAGTTTAAGGCTATAACACTTTAACATTCATAAACACGATCGAGATACTTTTGTTTGGTGCCAGTAAGTCTCTTGTAGATCCTACTACATATCGGCAGTGTATTTTAACAAATCGTACAACCCGAAAATCTGAATAGTTTTTTAATCTCGTCTCCCAATTTTTGCGAAATTTCGAGGAGATAGATGTAAGATTTTTTAACATGTGATGTTATCTGCATTTGTCTTATAGCTTTCACACCACGCTAACATAGTACTGCCGGGCGGCATGTTCTAACTGGAAAAATTGTAAGGAAAGGAAGATTTTATATTTAAAGGTAACCATTTCAAATAAAAATGATAAAATATTAAGTGAAAAAAGGCTATATCAGCTTAATTGCTTTCTAAATGCATTATAATATGATGAAACTATGGTTGTAACTTAGCCACATGTTGGCAACCTTTTTTAATATTGTTTAAAGGTAACTATTAATAATATCTGCTGATAAGAGTAGGTCTATTGTTTAGCCATATCATCCTTTTCAATAAACAATTAGTTTTAATAAAAATGGTAAAATATTAAGTGAAAAAGGGCGATATCAGCTTAATTGTTTTCTAAATGCAGTATAATATGATGAAACTATGGCTGTAACTCAGCCACATGTTGGCGCATTTTTTTAATATTGTGTAAATTCAATGAATCAGTGCGTGTAAACGAGATAATCAATTTTCAAAATTTGTATTTTTATTAATAAGACAAAATAATAATATTTAATTTTAAAAACAGGAAAACCTAAAATATTCATTTGATTTAATGTACAATCTACCTCCTAATAATATATGCTGATATGAGTAGTTCTATTGTCTAGCCATACCGTCCTTTTCAATAAACAATTAGTTTTGTTAATAATCATAAGTGCTCAAACACAAGTAAGATATTTACCAGTAGCTTAACAATTTTCACATAAGGATGTCGTAATATTTACTTCATCTGTATCTAATATCTAAGATGCCTATATCTTAAACCAACCATGCATTTGAGTCTTGTCGTCATACAAAAAAATTATTATCTGTATAAAAACTATTATAACAAACTAGTTTCAATTTACCAAAAGGCCATTGTCATTTTAATAATGAATTGCGTAATTTTCTGAAAGATAGGATTGTCTAAAATATCCAAACCTTCTAACTAATAGACTAACAATGATATTTGATTGATTTTTTTTGTGCAAAAACCAGTAGTGACTTCAATATTTTTCCCAACATTATCCCATTTTATTAACATTACAGTATAAATATGCCCAGTTTATGTGCAATTGAGTGAATTTTCAGATTAAAACTAAATGTAATATCATATTACGTTAATAGTAGAATATTAAAGTACAATATTCTTGCAGACAATGTTAAGAAAATAATGCAATGTGCATTAACTTGTGCTTGTAAAAATTCAGAAGTTTTTCAGAGCAAAAATAAAAAAAATCATCTTGAAATATGTGCAAAAGGACTTGAAGTAAAAATATGAACAAAATTCTGTTAACTTTATGGTGGTCTACATAAAGTTAACAGAACTTTTCAATTTCTAGAGGTTATTTTTCAGGTAATCGTAATACTTTCTCCATTCACAGCATTGCTTGTAAGTCAATTGAAAATGAAGGTAAATGACAATTACTTCCATTTTCCAGAAACTAAGTTCTTTCAAAGCAATATGGCCAAAAATTTAAGGTTTCAATATTATTTAAATAAGTATCTGTTAAAAAGTTAATGGGATATGAAAAAGCAATATTGGACACTCACAAGTTCCGAAATATTAATTCATATAGTAAATATCCACGGTTTATACTTTATGTAGTATGTCTTGTCTGCTTCTCACTTCCATAATGGTAAAATACTTAAATTATGTATACACCATGCATTATAATTCAAGAAAGCAATTATAACAATGAGCAAAAACTACAGATAGAATATCCTATACTATTAAACAAGCAATATATATATAAATGGTGTCCAGTGGCAGATTTCAAAGTTTGAACAAACATAGTTTCTGAATGCAACACTTAAGAGGGGCGGCGCGGGGGGCGTCCTTAGAAGCGCAAGCGGTGCGGATGTTTTAGTAGCCATGGAACAGTGGAGTGGAGAGCACCGCGCTTTTGCCATTGAGGTGTACATTTCGAGTGGATTTTCGCTGTCTGTAGCACGCCGTCGATTTAATAATCGTTACAGTATTCGTCGATTACATGATGGACCATCGACTAACCTCATTCAGTCATGGGTAGTAAGGTTCAGAGCTACGGGATCAACATTAAATAGGCCCAGGCCAGGACCTACACCATTCGTAGCCACGGATGAAAATGTCGAGCGTGTTATGGTTTCTGTCGTTGAAAATCCCCGTTTATCACTGTGTACACGTTCAACGATATTGGGAATTCCGAAATCAACTTTACAGGTAATAATGCGAAAAAAGCTCAAGTTCCATCCATATAAACTTAAAATTGTTCAAGATTTACACGATTCTGACTTTGTATTAAGAAAAACTTACGCGGAGGTGATGTTGTTGAGATTTCGTACTGCTACCCGGATGGGCAACATATTCTTTAGTGACGAAGCTCATTTTCACATTGGAGGATATGTGAATAAGCAGAACTTTCGTTACTGGGATGTCCACAATCCAAGACAAATGCATCAAGAGCCTTTACATAAGCCTAAAGTAACAGTCTGGTGTGCCATGTCTGCATCTGCAATCATAGGGCCTTATTTCTTTGAAAATCAACGTGGCCAAACTGTAACTGTGAATTCGGAGAGATATGCCCAGATGTTAAATGACTTTTTCAGAGTAGAACTACAGAATAGTCCATCCTTCAATCAAAACACATGGTTCCAGCAGGATGGGGCCACAGCTCACACTGCTAATGTGTCCATGAATGCAGTGCGGCAGTTATTTCCAGAAAAAAACATATCCCGAAACGGTACCGTACCGTGGCCACCCGATTTAAGTCCATGTGACTTTTTCTTATGGGGATACTTAAAATCCGTTGTTTACAAAACAAATCCGAGCACTGTGACACAACTTAAAGAAAATATTCGAGCCGAAGTCAGTAGAATACCCCAGTCGCTCTGCAAACGCATTTTTGAAAACATGCGTGCTAGACTCGAGGAGTGTGTCAGACTCGATGGTCGCCATTTGGAAAATGTGGTTTTTAAAAAATGAAATCTGCATTTGTTGTTATAAAGTTAAAATAAACCTACTTTGTATTAGAGGTGTAGTTTTTTTTTACAATTTTTCAAACATTGAAATCTGCCACTGGACAACCTGTATATATATATATATATATGTATATATATGCGTATATATATATATCTAAATATATTATTTCTAAAAGGTGTTTTTTGGTCGAGCGGCTCGATCTCTTTAACTACTACACCAAAAAAAATAAAAAAAATACCCACTTAAAGCTTATGTTTTCTACTTTGGGCGAAAAATATAAAAAAATTTGAAAAAAATCTTTTTGTTAATAAAAAAATTAATTTTTATAACAATTGGTATGAGCGCCATCTGTGGGCGACACATCAAATATCTTAGCCAAATTGTATACTTGGAAGACGCTAGATGGCGATATAGTGAGAAGACTTCGCACGGGTCAGCTAGTATATATATATATATGTAAATGGTTTTTTAGAAACGGCTCTAACGATTACACTGAAATTTGGAATATTTATTACTTAGGTGATTATATTCAATAATCTTGAAGATGAGCCATGTCGGTTAATTATTCTGTAAATGACATTTAACATTTTCAAACTTACTATTAACATTATTATTAAGACTTGATAACTTTTGAATTGAAAACATAGGAGAATGGGAGTTGAAGGAGGGGAAGGGGAAGGGTAAGGGAAAGGCGAAGGGGCGGTGGTGGGTAATATGGAAGGATTAGGGGTAGAGGGAAACGAAGAAGGTGAAGTGGAGGATAAAAGGAAAGGGGAGGGCAAGGGAGAGGGGAAGGGAAGGGGGAGTGGAAGGAGAAAGGCAATAGGAAAGGGGAGGGGAAAGGCAAGGGGAAGGATATGGGGAGAGGCAAGTATTGAGGAAGGGGAAGGGATGGCAAGGGGATTAGGAGAAGGGGGTAAGAGGAGGTGAAGGGAGGGGAAGGACTGGAGCGGAAGGGGGAGGAAGGGGAAGAGATAGCTAAGGGTAAGGGGGAGGGGGAAGGTTCGGAAACGGTTTAAGGGGAAGCTTTATGGGAGGGTTTAAGGGGAAGGTTTAAAGGGAAGATTTAAGGGGAAAGTTTAAAGAGAAGGTTTAAGGGGAAATGGAAGTAAATCTAATTCGAGGCCGAAGGCAAAGGCGAAATGGAAGTAAATCTAATTATAAATCTACTACCATGAAACAAGTATTTTCACGTTCCTCTAGGAAACTCTATCTACACCGAGCAACGCTGGTCACCCGGTACTGAATATTAATATTTGCAATCTTAAAAAATCTCATTACTGCATATTATCAAAATAAACTTTTTACAATTTAGATGTATTATTAAATATCTATAATTGCTATAATTATAATTATAATAACATATTGCAACATTTATTACATCTTTGTCGAATCTCTAATTTATTTTATATTTATCCTAAGTAATTGTCAACTTACTAACCTTGTACGAGCACTTCTAATTCATCGTCGTCTGTTAAATCAAAGACATAATGTTTTTCTAGGATAACAAAGTGAAGTAACTGTAATTCATGACATTTCTTGAAAAGGTCTTTCAGCTTATTCTCAAATTGACTGATATTCGAGCCATATAATGATTCGCTGAAATAAAACAAGTTTTTGGAAATAACTGTTTATATAATTTAATAAAATTATTGCTTTCAACACTTCAACTAACTTTGTCATTATTCTATGAAATATATAATTAGAACGCTTGATATTGTCGTACTATTTTCAAACCTAAATGGAAAGAGTTTATAAATAAAAATAAAAAAGAATAAAGTGATTTGAATTTTTACAAATATAATGTTCTCTCAGGGATAAAAATCTAAATAACAGCTAGATCTCTTAAAAGAATTTCAAATTGCTTTTATTGATATCGAAAGCTATATTTTTAGGCTACTAAATAAAAGTTTCGTTTATAAGAACTTATTTGTGTAGGTACATTATTTTTTCTTAATTTCGCACACTGATCAGAAAACCATTAATACACACAAAATTTTATTTTCTTTTAACTGCCACCTATCTTCCAAAATGTAACTTCACATTTTGTAGAAACACAGGACGGAACGGAACGGAGTTCACCCTTTTGCAGGGGAGTTATGAGAGGAACACAGACACTATTTCATTTGTAACAGAACTTTTTCATTTTTAACCAGCTTCTTTATCTTACTATGATGAAAAGTGACACTTCTTCTTTAACAATTTATCAATTTATAAGCATCATCTTTGTTTAACTTGAGTTCGATATCGAAAAGTGACATTATACCGAACATTTTTAGATTGACAATTATTAATGAAAATTCTTGATATTTTTCATAAACTATGTGTTTGAACATTAACTGATTTTGAATATTGTTACGAATACAAAGTCATTAATAAAAAATGTTCTTCAATAGATTAAAAAGTGAAACTTTAAATGCTCACAGTGAAATAACTGCAATTTGTGCTTAAGCGGCATTCACACGGTGACAGGGTTCTGCCATGATAATGTGGAGTTTACCTGTGTACACACGGTAACAGTTGGTAGGAGTGATACTGCGTAAAAGACGCTTCAGTGATAATTTTGTTATCAGTGTGCTCTATGTCCTGATTAAATTAAGGTTGATAGTATATAACATGAACATTTAAATTTGTTTTGGACATAGCACCAGATATTTGATGTAAATTTTAGAATACCTATAGAAGCGATTATAGAGGTCTATAAAGCATGAAATAGGGTTGGAACTGAAGTCATTTTTCATCTCAAACTACTAAGTGCAGTCAACATTTTACAGTATAAACTTTATGAGGTATTATATGTATTGTATAAATCCACATATATGTATGTATATTACAGACGAGAATAAGTTTATGCAGAGCTTCAATTAAAGGTGGACAATCTGATTTTGATAAATGATATCCCCAATTGTCTCGTTCAAATTTGTTGTTTCGTGTAAAGAATTCCTTTTTTATTTTTTTCAAATTCTCAAGACATAAACAAGAAACCATGTTTCCACATATTCACATCTTCTTGAAGGGGAGATAAATTATTTTATGAGCAAAATATATTGATGTAGTTGGATTAATTAGAAAATTTAATTTATATAAATCCTTCTAAGTCCCTTGTTCACTTGTCTACTAATATAAAATATATAAATAAATATATATATATATACATATATATATATATATATGTATATATATATATATATATATATGTATATATGTATATATATGTATATATATATATATCTATGATTATTTGCTAGTGCTGTTTAACTCGGTATCAAGGTGGATGCCACATTTGAATTTGTTTCTGTGTTGGATTTACTACTTCGGAATTATGGTGATATAATAAGTATTAAATTAGTTCTTCGTCTTCTTGGCCTTGTAGCTAAGATATATTCTGTGCTTGCTGTCATTGTTTTGGCAAAGTTTGATAATAAACAATATCAAGTTTTAAGTTAAGCTTAGAAGGTATATAAAATAACCAACCTGTTTTTACAATGTTGGAATATAGTAAATAAAACTAATGATAGTGTTACAGGTAACTCATTAAAATGGCTACATTCTAGAGATGTACCCATTTTTACAAAACATTGCAAGTACTGATTGATCATATCCAAAAGACACAAGATGTCATCTAAGTATGAATTCACTGAATGTTCATTAATCTGCCTATCATCGTTTAGCACTCGCTGGATGAAATTTATAGCCTGCAATTTGAGAAATACAAACAATTAAAATATTATGAAAATAATAACAAGTATTCTGTTTATTTATAGTCTTTAAAAATTTGTGAATACGGTTCAAAGTTTGAATTTATTTAATGGCAGTTAATATGCATAAGTAGAGACATTACCTTTTCAACTTTTACTTTATGGTTTTTAGTTTATCTATAGCTCTATTAAAGGTATGCAAAGAAACTTATACAGGAGAATTCCAAATGAAATTAAAAATATTCTTCAATCAAAACCATTCTGTAGTCCAAACACATAGACCACAAATATAAAAATTGTCCAAAGTGTGACTTGGTCAATATCACTAAATTGAAAAAGCATCTATACACTAGATATGATGTTAAAATGACACATCAATCACTAACAATAGATTCGACATACATATATAAAATATAAACCTACATAATATTCATTCCGTAATATAGTTTATATATGAGTAACTTATGTCCCTAAATATAACTATATATACTGTCATCCGTATGTAGACATTGATTTTTATATGCGAGTCCAAAAATAATTTTAAAATAAGCATAAAATTTAATAAAACATTTTACATTAGGTAAATAGAAGATATTACAATAAACAAGCATATTATTGTATGGGCATTTTATCTACAAATAGTGAAACTCACGTCTACTCGTATATGCTTATCTACTGAATTAAAAAAGTAACTTTGAGAAAAATTTAACAATTCCAAAAATTCATAATTTAGTGCAGAAAAGGTAAGCCAATTCCGCAATAAATAAATGTTGTCACTTGGATTGCGATACTTTTAATTGGATACTCTAGATGAAAGAAGCTTCATAACCTTAACACAGTATCCATCAGTATATTACCCATTTCTTTATATACTAAATAAGATAGATACCTGGGAAATACAGTGATGTGTTTTCTTCAGTACTACACATAAAGACTCTTTCATAAGATCAATATTGTCCTGTTTACTTTGTAATGATTCTTTAATATTGTTAATATTCTGTGAATACGATGACGAATCATCTTCACAGCTGTAAGAATATGTTAAAGAAATCTCCTTTTTGAAAAAAAGATGGGTAAAAAATGGAGTATTTAATGAAAAGTTCGCACGCAAAAAGTGATTTGAAAAGGCTCGCACATTAAAAGTCATTTCATGAAGTTTTCATGCAGGATTTTTTCAAGGAAGTTATCAATTTTTCGATATAATTGTCATTTTTAGTAACACTAAACTAAATTTGTAAATATGAAAAGGAATTGATATAAAAAAAACCAACCCAAAAATCCAAATAAGCAAAAAGACCGCGTAAAGAAAGGTTACAAATACTATGCTTATTGATAGTCGCTTCTTGAAAGAGCATTTTTTAAATAAATTTTTATAATAATATAATCGCGTGCAAGCTCTTATTTTTTAATATATCGTTTTTTAAATATATTCTTTTATTAAAAAATACAATGAAGTTCGTATTTGCGCTAAATTTATAGAACATTTATTTTACATTTATAGGACTAGAATTAAAGGATATGAGTCCAGCAAAGATCTAGTAAAATTATATAATGATCAAAGCAATCAATTTAAAAGGATATTAGTTCTTGAGAATATGTCATGCATTCTTGTGTGTTATTTGGTTCATCTGTTTCAAATGAACTATCCATAGCTCTTGTACAAAATTCTTAATTTGTTTAACAACAGTTGGGTTTTTAAAGTTTTACTTTAATATAAAATACGAATTATTTTATTTCAAACATTTTACAGTTTCACAGATTCAAATATGTATTTGTTTTGTGGATTCAAACATATCATTGCAAACAATTTTAAAAGTATTTTGACGTATGAGTAGCCCCGCGAAATATTTACATAGTTTTATTTTTCTTTAACTTCAACATGCCATAGCAAAAAATATGAGGGAAAAAATATTCTTTTCAGACAATCTTTGATATTTATTTAAACAAAGATATAGAGTTATTAAAGCATTTCCTATTATTAACGTTACTAATTAAAAATATTCACGATTTGTTCCAAATCGAGATTATTTATATTAGCAATAATCACCTATTCCAGCTTCGCCCGGAAAAAAACATAATTGCATTTCGTTTTAATCACTTTTATTTATAATAATTTTTAAAAAAGATACTTTTATAACAGATATCAAAACACGTGGAATGTAATAACACTTAGTTACTTACCTCATCCAAAATATCAGTTACCCTAGTGCATGGTTTCGTTGTTCGCTCTAGGAAGTTGAAAGAATAATACCATAATAGTGGTACATACATATCATTAACCCCTGGTTCTGTTTGCTTCGAAGCATTCACCGAAAAAAATATACCGTTCCATTTAGTCACAGATTAAAATGAATAGGTTCAAATTAATCTCGGACATGGTGGTTACTACATGTAGGTATTATGTGTTTTACACAAATTTATACTGACCTTTTTCAGCTCTCTTCTATAAGCAGTAATGTATGTTTTCAAGATTTTTCTCGATAATAATACAAAAAGTACTTTTTCTCAGCTTTTATCAGGCGCTTTGTGCGATAGATGTTGAAATACTTTATGTCGGTCGTATTTTTATAAAGCCAATAATATGAATATGTACCTATATGAAAAAATTTTTATTAATGTAAATGTATAAAAATATTTATAATACGGAATGCTCCATCGAATTAATGTGACAGCTGTCATAACATGTAAACACGTGGGAGGGGTAAAATGTGGAGAAGTGTTTTATCAAAACGCGGTTAATTTGTGTTTAACAAGTATTTCAGAGCAAGATTATTGCGAATATTTTGAATTTATTAAAGTCAATGTTTAAATTTCGAAATGTCTATATCATATTTGGACTTATCTTTGGAGAATATTATAAAATTGTGTAACATTTCAGAGTTTAAACTGAAATATGCAAAAATTCAGGTACTTTTCAATAAAGCATTTATTTATTGTTGTAGATATTTGTCCAGAATAATTGTTACCTTTGCTTGATGGTCTTTCACGCATTGTTTTTATGGTTTGCCAATATTGAACATTCTTAACCTTTGTAATCCTAACCTTTATATACTCTATGTATTTCGCTAGTTTCTGAAGGAATGTAAGCAAAGGTTCAGGTTAAATAATTTTGAAACGTTTAAAATAAAATTTGAAGAAGTTTCTTTCGTGGTTTTTAATATATTTGGTACAAAAAAAATTACTATGACCGGCGTTATGACGTACGCAACAATTAAAGCGAAAGATATATTTTTACAGTCATTCAAAGAAAATTAAACTAATTAGTAATTTTAGGATAAGCGTAAAAATGAATTATTCATCTTTTTCCTTTATTTAATTGAAAGAATGCGAATACAACTTTCTCTTAAATAGTCACAATAGTAGGTTTATTGTATAAAAAATCGAGGCAACAAAATTTTTTTCATACGAATTATGTTTTTGCATCTTTATTGTTTTTTTTGAAATAATTAATTTTTTTGTCAATTAATACTTAATATGGAAATACACAAATTGGGAACCAAGGAAAGGTAAAGAATTGGAATAAGTACAGAAATTATGTGATAACATGTGTCATTTAACAACATTCTGTCAAGAGTAAAAGCATTTTTGAAATAAACTTTTTTTTAATTAAGTTGATTATGATTGTATTTATTATGATTATTTCTTTTATTTCAAAGTATACTTATATTTTTCATGAGTATTCTGAATTTAAAGAAGAAAAACAGAAAAGAATTCAATTGTACTGTAATAAAATAATAGGTATTCATTTATTTTTCAGAATGATATAAAGAAGAATTGTTTTGATGCTGGAAATTTGCTATCAATCGCTTCGCAACACTTGTTTCATTTTCAAGATACCGAAGTTGTAGCAAAATGTTTTGCAAAATATATCCTGCAACTGGTATCGAGGAATATATCATTGAAATTTATTGAGCTGACAGACGATGTGGGGGCATGCAAAATTGCCTTAAATAATTGCATAGTTTTGGGATTACTGTGCGATCATCCTGATATTTTACAGTAAGTATATTGTTATTTATTTTTTCCTAGTATATTGTGATAGTGTTCACAGTCTTAAAATAGTGTAGAATTTTACACAGATCAGAATTAGCATGTTGTATAAATCCTAATTTAAATATAATTTTCGGATATCGGATCGGATTTCGGATCGGAACTAGCGTGTTGGATAAATTCTTATTTAAATATAACTTTTAAATAAAAAATTTAAATAGTTTGGCAACGAGATAGTTATTGGATATCCACAGAACAGTTTTACCTTCACTGATGATACTGTGAATATAATTGTTAATGAGACAAATTCTTTGGAGGAATAATTCATATCAAGCAATCAGGGGAATCTAAAATATAATACAAGAGTACATAATTGGTCAAGAATGTGAATATTTTTGGGTTTTTGATTGTATAAACTACCAATTTAGTAAAAATATTAAAATCCATGTGTAATTTAATAATTAATGTCCACAATAAAATAAGTACTTAAGTAACCTTTATTGTACAAGGTGAAATTTGTATTAAATAAAATATAATATACTGCTTATGAGTATTCAAACATAATTGTATTGTATACTGAAAATTATATACACATATACTGGAAGTCAACAGAATGAACCAGCTGTGGTACATCGATAGCAACGGGGCTTGTTGTTCAAGATATTAATTGATAAGATTAATAATATAAACTGAGGAGAAAGACAAAGTCAAAAAAGTCTTATTTTGAAGACATTAATTAAAAAGTTATTAATTAGATAGTAGATTAGAAGATAGAAATGGTGAGATGAAACAAAGTATGGAATAATTAAAAATGATGACAAGGAATTTATAAAAACAGAAATGAATGTAGGAGAGAGGCACATGTGAAGTTTAAAATTTTATTGCAATTTCTCTGCATTTATAAGCAGCAATAAAACATTTTGACCATGCTTTTATATAGCCTATGAGTAAAATGTTTTGGAACTTTCAAATTGTATGGTTTGATCACAGTTTCAAGGTTTAATATCACAAATGATTCTTGATTATTTAGTAATTACAATTAAAATTTCGTACTTACAAATGCTTTATTTTTTAAATTTTCGATCAATACAGACTATTGTCTTATTAACATTTGGAAAATTAAATTCAGGTATTCTCTTAAATATTTTGAAATAAATCCCACGCCACCCTTTGATGAGCGTTTACTGGATTCTGAAGTTGGACCAGGAAAATCGAAGAGGGCCCGAATTCAAAGTGACCCAACAAATGTAACCAGCCACTTAATAGTTTTATGCAGCTTTAGGTTATTGAGAAAAGCGCCTAATGAATTTATCTCTAAGTGGAATTGGTCAATTTTTATAAAACGTTTTATTTCCAACGAGGATGCCAGGATACGATGGTGAGTTTTGTTAATCTTTTATTCTTTTTTTATCTTCGTTTTATTCCACTTTTACTTTTTTTTATTTAAATGCTTTTATGGATGAAATATGAACCTCTACTTAATTCGACCTAATGATTAAAATTTTGTGGTAACTTTTGTAATTCACATTTTAAGATATATTTTTTTTCATAAATTGTTTTGTACTAAACAAATACAATAGTACGTAATAGTAGTAATAAAACACAAACTTACTAGATTTACTATAAGAGCAGTGACATGAGATAGCTTATGGTTTGCTATAGCTTTTAATAGCTTATAATAATGCTCACAATACAACTAAACTAAACAACCCGTATGGAGCTTTTTCTAGGGCAGTTAACCTGGGAAACATATCATTATTAAAAGTAAATTTACTGTGAAAAATATTTATGACTATGGTGTGAGTGGAATATAGTCCATTAGAGGCATAAGCAAAATGTAGTCGTAATATCAGTTGTCTTGGACATTAAGAAAATTTATTATTTTGAAAAAATTTCATAATAGTGCCTTATTTAAAAAAAAAAGATATTGAATTACTAATTAAATAAATCAGGAATATAATATATGAATTAAGAAAAGAACACTTTTTGTTAAATTCATTATCAACAATGTGTCTCTTATTACATTGAAACAGCATACCTATCTCAGAATTGTACAATATATTAATAACATTTTTATAGGATGGTGAAAGAATGCATTGCTATACTGACGTCTTTAACTGAAGTTCAGGCGGAAAAATTATGCGACAGAATAGATGTTACCCTAAAACAAAATGCGGAATATTTATTTGAAGAAGTCCACTCCCCTCTCTGCTCTAGTGAAAATATTTCTTACTCAATACAGAACGGAGAATCGATGGAAGATGATGAAATATGTTTTGATAACAAAAATACTGTGAATATTGATGGTATTGTCTTGCCAATTTACGATGAAAACAATATTAAGGAGGGCAATTTAACTTTGGTTAAATCAACTTTGGATAATTTAAGGAGCGTTGCTTTGGCTGTTGCGGCAGGTTTGTATTTACGTTTATTTCTTTTGGTCTTTCTGTTCAAATAACATTTTATATTTTGTTTTTAAATGAATTGTAATAAAAACTTTTCATTATGTAGTTCAGTTTATTAAAGCTAAACTAGTTCCGTACATCACTTTGATTTAAAAAAAAATTACGAATATGTAGAACAGCAATGCCAGATTTTTTTTGGGCAAAGCGGGATTTTCAATACTATTGAGTAAAGAAAGTGGGATTGTTTCGTCAAAAGCGGAACATAATAAAAAAATGTAAATAATTATTAGTTTTTTCTTACATATCCTTTTATTTGAGTTTCAAATTAAGCTTACAATGATGATAGTTGGCCATAGATAACACTAATAATAATAACTGAGGAACATAAATTCTGAGAAATGTAAATAAGTGATACAATTACCTACTTATGAGTTATTTATTTACATTTTTGTTTGAAGATTTAATTTCTTTTAAAGTTACGTTTTTCTTTAATACAGTTGAAAAACTCTGCACGGGATTTTCTGGCATCTGACCATTGTAAATCCGTTTGGGAAAATACTCGTTGGAAAAAGCACTTTGAAGTTGGAACAGTTAATATGAATAAGCTTTATTCTTATTCAATTCCGTAATACATAGCCAATTTGTACAGTATTTCGTTAAGCATGTTTTACTAGTTTGGCTTTCTTTTTGGGTGCGATGTTTACCGGTTCCGAGCAATCCGAAACAACACTATCGGTTTCTTCAATCATCTTTAAACGATTTTAATATGAATACTTTAATTAATTCCTGTATTTTAAGAAAAAATACATAAGAAAAGCTTACTTTTGCTTGTTTAATGTAATTAAATTATGCAACTCGCTGCTCAGTGCTTACGCAATCAAACAAACTAATAAACAAAGGCAAGGTACTTAAATTTGTGTTCTTTCATACGTAATCATGCGTGATCGTGAAATAGATAGAAAGAAAGAAACAAATATTCGATTGATGATTAATAGCGAAAGAGTGAAAGAGAATTTGTTATGCCCTCGCCCACGCTTTTCTTTCCTGTGCCAGCCGTGGCTTCGTTGCGCTGCACCGTTGATTAATCCCCGATCTTGGGCTAAAAATCGGGATGTCCCACCAAAATCGGGACGTCAGGCAACGCTGATGTAGAACTTCCAAAACAATCGAAAACAGTAATGTTGATTAATGAATCTGACGTACAATAAATGGGCTGCTGTGGAAATTTTGAACAACCAATCTTTAAACTTTCTATTTTTCAAAAACAAAAGCAATCATATATAATTGGAATCAGTAATTTAATTCTGACCTATTCAGTGCCTATATTCCATTCAAATTCAAACCTTTTATTTGTAAAGAAATTTATAAAAAATAAAACATTTGGTAAAATGTTATACTTTTTTATTTCTAAAAAATCACTATAGATTTTAAATGAAAAAATTTTCAATTATTTTACTGAATACTGGTCACATTTTATATATCCATCCACCGTAATTGTAACAAATTTTATATTTTCCAAGAGCAAAGAGAATAGGATATCATATTTAGTTTTATGGCTTTCTTAACCTGTAGAATCCTTCAACTCTGTAAACATTACATTTTTAAGAAAAATCCTTATTGGTTATAGCTCTTCCTATTTCGAAAAGACTTTTTAGTCTATGATTACTTTGAACTTGTTTTCGGATGTTACAAATCCACCTTACTTTTTGATTATTTTATTCTTATTGGGACACTCCATGGATTAAAAAGGGTCAAGATACATATGAAGTTAGTCTAAAATCAAGAATGAAGTAAGGTATTTTCTTATATTAGGTAAAGCAGTATGTCTAATGGGCCCTGTTGGTTCTGGCAAAACATCGCTAGTAGAACAGCTGGCAGCATCTACAGGCCGACGTGGTATTGCTTTCCAAAAGGTACAATTGGGCGATCAAACTGATTCCAGAATGCTCCTTGGGAACTACCAGTGCACTGACATACCTGGAGAGTTTGTATGGAGACCCGGTGTTTTGACTGAGGTAATTATAAAATTGCAATATTTATATAGAGTGTAATATTTCTAGGTAGTGATTGAATCTCAGTAGTAAAATAAATATGAACTTCAAGTTTGACTTAAATGTTCAGGTTCGTAATATTTAAATTTTGATAGTTAACTACGGACAAAGTTACAATGACTAAGTCCTAATCATTGTATCGCTGTTAAGTACTATTATGCCATGTGGATGAATAAAAATTTTTTTGGTCTAGGTAACAGTTTATAGTATTAAACAACAATAAAAAAAAACAAAATAAGTCAACAGAAACAACTTACAGTGCATCTACATATGAATTTTAAAACCATCTGAGTTAGGAACCAAACATATAAAATACTTAACAAAAATGTCAAAAAACATAACAAAAAAATTCAATCTGATTAAAAAAAACAACCCATACATTTATAAAGAAAGAACAAATTTAGTAAATCTGTAAAATTTAATATTAGTACAAAGTTTCCATATGTACTAAATTAGATATTCTATTTACTTTTATTGAATTTTAAAAAGGCAAAAAATTCTGTCCACCTATCTCGCCCTGTCATCATATTTCCTTTTATTGAAATATTAATTATCGTTTTCTGTATTCCTCATATATTCAGAGTTATCTCTAGATTATTATGAGCCACACCTAACAGATGATAGATATAAAATACCTTCAGAAAAGTAAAGTTTTTCTTCTTTTAATAAATTTAGTTAGACGAAAATTTATTTTAAATAAAAATTGAATTTGTACCACACCGTAGCCTATTGTTCCCATACCATGTTTATTCTAAGTATTTCGTAAGCAATAAAGTTATTGTTTATGTAATATAACCAATAACTGAGATTTCACAGAACTAAATTATGTTAGAAATTTTTATTGCACACTGCATGTGGTCGCATCTTTATTTTTTAGGCCGTTGAAAATGGACACTGGCTTTTATTGGAAGACATTGACTGTGCAGCTTTGGATGTAGCATCTGTATTAAGCTCGCTGTTGGAGAGAAATATTCTGACTGTACCTGGTTATAGTGATTCGTTACCCATCACACCCGGCTTTCAGCTCTTTGTGACGCAGAGGTTGGTTATATTTCAATAGTTTAAAACAACTAATGTGATGTGTATAGTCTAGTATACACTTATTACTTTCCGATTATAACTTATTCGGCGTAACTGTTCATAGGTTATCTCAAAGGGTTGTGTTGGTTTAGTAATCTAAATAAGTAATCCTAACAAATATTATAAAGGTGAAAGATTGTTTGTTAAGTAGTAACTGTAAAACGAATTAACAAAGCACTGTTCAATTTGGCATATATGTAATTTGTGTGATGAGTAACAAATAAACTGTTATCTAAGGTTTACCTTAGAGTTTAGGGTTACATATGGGCAACATATAACCATATTACACATGCAAAGAACAGGGACAAATTAGTATAGAGTCTGAAATGTTACTTGCCAAATAAGAGAATTTGGTAAATACAGTAATAGCGAACCAATTGATTACTTAATGAAATCAGACTGAGCATTTTTTTAAAAAACCATAAACAACTGAAATACATTTTTGGATGCAAAAACTTTGAGAGAAAGTAATGTTTGCCTTAATATGTGTAATTGTATGATTAAAATTATTTAATACTAAATGCAATCATTAATCAAGGCTTGATAAGGGGTGATGTATTTATTGCATTTATAGTCTTATTAGCTTGTATGTCACAGCCTTGGGCTAAAACCGAGTTCTTCCTCAAGGTGTCTTTCAATAAAATTATACAATTTCAGACTTCGATAAGGGTTAAATTAGATTAGGTTGCATTTTGCAATTTATGATTTAAAGAGAACTCGTATGTGTACACTATCCATTTTACTTTGCAATTTTATATTTATTTATAAAAATTAATTAATTTTGATAATTCTACACGACCATCTGGCATGACTAAAGTCAGTGTAAGTTGGGTCTTGAGAATGCTCATACTGCCAAAAAAGCAACAATGAGTCAGGAATCAAAGGAGTTTTTGAAGCTGTGTGCTGACGAACTTACGCTGATTTTGGAGAGAATTGTGACCGGAGATGAAACTTGGGTTCATCACTTTGAGCCTAAGTCTAAGTAAGAGTTGATTTAATGGCACAAAAGGGCATTCCACGCTCTAAGGTTTTTAAGGTCTCGGAATTGGCTGGAAAATTGATGGCAACCATTTTTTGGGATTTTGAAGGGATTTTATTGATTGTCTATAAAGAAGGTACCTACCGCTCTCACTGGAGAGCACTATGCTACCATATTGGATAAACTGAAGGAAGTTATCAAGGAAAAGGGGTGTGGAAAACTGGCAAGGGTTGTGTTGCTTTTCCAAGACAACACGCTTGTTCACAAAAGTAAAGTTGTGATGGATGCTGTTCACAAACTCAGTTTCGAATCGCTGATTCTCCCACCCTGTAGCTTTGACCTAGCTCTCAGCGATTTTTACTTGTTGCCAAACCTGAAAAAAGGACTCCGAGGAAGAAAATTTAAGGATGACAGTGAGGTGAAGGAGGCTATTTCAGCTCATTTTCAGGGCAAAGACAAAAAATATTTTTTCGGTGGTTTAGAAAAATTAATTTCATGATGCAATAAATGTAATGAGCTTAAGGGAGATTATATTGAAAAATAAAAATAGCTTAATTATTTTCTTTAACTTGCAACCCTTCTGTTCCACGCACTTTTGGACATCCCATCATATTTATATAACGTTAGCTTTTGCCTGCGATTTCATTTTCTATATTTTTTTGCCTTTTTCCTATTTCTTTTTCTTTATATTTTTTAATTTTGTTTATATATTTCTTGTAGTTTTTATTTTTTATTTTCACCTTTTAAGAAAGATTTATATTATTTCTTTTTTCATGTTTTTGAATTGGTAAGAGCTTGTCGGTCCAATAATATATTTAGTTCTATTGTTTTATGGGTGTAGGTGTTCTTTAATTTCAACTTTGAACAAGTTATGAAGAAAACTGCCTTTAAATTTAGAATAATAATTTCACATTTTAGCTTTTCTTTAAATTGCCTCCAAAAGTGACTGTAAACGTTATCTTACTGTGCTGCATAGTCCAGAAAGGTATTTTTCTCTGATTTTATCATTTTAACCTAATGCAGCAACCATTTATTTAGAACCCACATTTAACTAAATACACACTGATGACTAAATTTTGACATGAGTCGATATGGTTATTTAACTTTTCTATTTCCCACCGATTTGCTCTTGGGTATTTTCGGTTACCATATTTTGTACAAGCAAAAAGAAGATTCTTTGATGAAATTTACTTTCTGATTGTTAAATGGAAAGATTTTATGTCCTAATTTATTTAAAAATTCTCGCTCTTCATACCTCATAGTTACCTGTGTGCAATCATCATCTTTTTGCTACACCGGCAATTACAACTGAGATATATCGAAATTCTCCATGTTTTTACACCTTTATTATGTTTTCAACTTAATATTTACGTCTTTATTATATTTTCAACTTAATCGTTATAACAAATCCATTACATAACTGATTTTTAACATTAATATGTAACAGAATATCATTGCTGTTACAAAAAAGAACTTAAATGGAAATAAAAAATGTTTGGTTTTCTTCAATATCATTTTATGGTTAATCTTTAAACTTTAAAAAAAAGTTTGAAAATAATTACATCCTTTTATGTATGTCAGCACAGGTACTTTGTATAGCACAGGTCAAATATTTTTATAGTCTACAGGGCAAAAATCAAATGTTAATTTTGCATAGCATAGGTCAAATATTTTTAGTCTACAGGGCAAAAATCAAATGTTAACTTTGTATAGCACAGGTCAAATATTTTTATAGTCTACAGGGCAAAAATCAAATGTTAACTTTGTATAGCACAGGTCAAATATTTTTATAGTCTACAGGGCAAAAATCAAATGTTAACTTTGTATAGCACAGGTCAAATATTTTTATAGTCTACAGGGCATTAATCATTAAATTTTTTTTTATACATTTATGAGTATTGTTTAGTATAGGTATTAATTTCACTTCAACTAATAGGTACTAATTAGGCTTCATAATTAAATTTAACTCCCAGTGTAAGTTTTTAGTCCCAGAATTTTTTAGTTAACTGGGCCTATAAGAATTTTTGTTACTATATTAGATATTTTTATTAACACAGGCTTGATGTGAAAGATTATCCGACAACTGTTCAATCTTTATATTAACATATTTCAATTTGTAGTTAAGTTTTATGAACATAATTTTCATATGTATGTATTTAATGTGTTAATATTTAGTTGTGGTTAATTCTAAAGATGTAATATTGTGTAGTCTGTATTTTATTTTTTATTTCTGACCATAGGTTTTATTAATGAAAATTAATAGACAAAAAAATTTTGGGTCAGTTTAATTGCTGTAATTGTTAGTTTCAGATTTCAATATAAATTTGAAATTTTTAATATATGCAAAATATTTCTTTGTTCTTCGTTCGAGAAAGTAATTATCTTTTAAGGGAGAAAGTCTATATGTATTGGAATCAATATCAATGGTATAAATCATCAAAAAATCAAAAACAAATTTTATTTTTAAAATCGGCATGAATGTACATGTCATTAAGCATAGCTAGCTTTAAAATATTTTTTGGTAAAATGGCAACATGTTTTAGAAAATTTTCAATCATTTGAAGAATAAAAGAAATGAATAATTTTTAAATAAAAAGCTTTCTTACACATAACTTTTGCCGATGCAGATATGGCTATTAAAAAAAACTTTCAATAAAACCAGTTGTCTCACAGTTTTGATTTCAACAGGTCAAAAAATGTTGTTTTGAGGAAAATATTGAGAACAATAACAAACATTAAAACATTAGAAATTCAATTCAAAAATATTTAAAAAAAAGTACTATGAGAAGGTTCTGGAATGATAGTATTTAGTAGCACTATATGTGAATATGCATGAAGTTTAACAAAAGAAATCAGAGTGAAAGGTTCCGGGGGATAACAGGTTTTCCCCCGAATAGTCAGTTTGAGACAAATGTTATGAACACTCGAACTATTGAAATCTATAACTTTGTCAACATTACGAATTTATATATATTTATTTTATACATATATATTATATATATATATATATATATATATATATATATATATATATATATATATATATATATATATATATTATATACTAAAAAAGAAAAAATAAATTTTTATTCACTCCTCACATGGATAAAAATTAAATCTATTCGATCATAGTATTCTTCTAATAAAAATTTTTATAAATTCAGTTTAATATATTAATTAAAATTAATAACACTATTTCCAGGACCACCTCCACCAGTTTTGGATATCAAAAACGTATATCAAATGCAAGTGCGTTATTGCAAAAACATTGGACGCAAATTAACGTAGAGCCATTATCTAGAAATGAACTAATACAAATCATACAAGTAATGTACCCACAGTTGGTACACATAGCTCCCAAGATGGTCGAAGTATTCATGTTGTTCTCAGTCGGTAGTCATGACAGTTCACTACAAAACACTGATGGAATTGAAAAGACTGACACCACAAGCATAGCTTTGGGCAAAGGCAGTAGGCTTATATCAACAAGAGACTTAATGAAATGGTGCAACAGAACGGTTGTTAATTTTGATCACTTAAATCCAGAATCGGCATTGAAGGTATTACAAGATGCAATTGACATATTTACTTGTTCAGTACCACAGCCTGAGCTAAGATTACAGTTGGCTAAGAATATAGGTACTTATTTAAGTATTGTGGAAACCAAATCCGAATATTACTGTCTGAACTATAAACCAATTCTTAGTTTAAAACCATGTTTTTTCGAAATAGGAAGAGCTCAATTAGAAAGAAAAGAGAAGGTCTTAGATCAAATTAATTTCCAATCTAAACAGGCTGTGTTTTCTTTCACAAGACCCTCTACATGCCTGTTAGAGAAAATAGCTTGTTGCGTTATGGCTAGGGAACCTGTTCTATTGGTCGGTGAAACTGGTACTGGCAAAACCTCTTCCATACAGTACTTGGCCAAACAGCTTGGGCATAAGTTGGTGGTCATTAATATGAATCAGCAGTCAGATTCAGCCGATTTGCTTGGAGGCTATAAACCTGTGGATTTAAAATACGTTTTAACACCTCTACGAAATGAATTTGAAGAATTATTCCGCAGTTATTTTAACGCTGTGAAGAATGAGAAGTTTCTTCATCATATAGCCAATAGTTTTGATAGTGAAAGCTGGTCTGTTTTATTAACATTAATGAAGCAAAGTCAGAAAGCAGCTTTAAGGCGATTGAGTTCGGAAATAGGTGATGATAAGATTAAACTAAAATTCACCAAATGCTGGTCACAATTTGGACAGAATCTGAGTAAAGCCGAGTTGAAAGTTAAAGCGGCTACAGCTTTGACATTTGCTTTTATTGAGGGATCTTTAGTGAAAGCAATGCAAGATGGTCATTGGGTACTTTTAGATGAAATAAATTTGGCATCTGCGGAAATTCTCGAATGCTTATCAGGCTTGTTGGAAGATCGTAATGAATCCATTGATCTTATAGAGAAAGGTGATAGAGTACCGATCAGAATACATAAAGATTTCAAATTGTTTGCCTGTATGAATCCCGCAACCGACGTCGGCAAAAAAGAACTGCCAGCAGGTTTAAGAAATCGGTTTACTGAATTCTTTATTGATGAGCTGACAGAACGCAACGATTTGATTTTGCTTGTAGGCGATTACTTGTATCATATGAATTTGCCAAGTTCTATTTTGGAGTCAATTTATTCTTTTTATATAAATATCAAGAAGGAAGCAAAATTGAATCTTGTGGATGGTTCAGGTGAGAGCATATATATGCAATATTTTTATTTGTAAATAATTAAGAATTTAAAACATTCAATGTTTCACATTATAGGAATAACTACGAAGCACCATAGAAAATAAAGTTTTCCAATGAAACTTATATGTTCATTGTCAATCATTTGTAGGTTAGTAGGTCAGTCAGATGCGTATTAATTAATTTAGTGTAAAAGATAAATATGTTTATATACAGTTGAGTTTCTGAAAAGTGTTACATGTCGAACCAGGGTCTATCAGAATTCAGAGTTTTATCACATGATCATCGAACATTTAGTTCGAAAAAGATGGAACTACTCAAACAAATATAATGACAGTATTAATGAAAGAAATTACAAAGACTAATTAAACATTATTGTGTACAATTAAATGAAACTACGTGATGTAGTATTATTTCTACTTTCTTTAATTTCTTTACCACGACACTACGATATTAGCAAAGATTCTTTGCTAATATCCCACCTGAAGATGTTGTAATACAACGATCCTAGGTCGTGGTAAAGAACTTAAAGAAAGTAGAAATAATACTACATCACATAGTTTCATTTAATTGTGAATAATGAATTTCTACAAAATTAACGCCAAATATATTCAACATTATTGTGTACTTAAGAAAAGAAAAAAATCAATAGAGCAAGTCACATTGTACAAGGTATCAATTTACAGTTATTTATGATTATCACATTATATTAAGTCCACTTCCCATTTAGTACCATTTTACATCAGTATTATGTACAGAAATTAATCTGTTTTGTTTTTAAAAATTTAAAAATTCCTTCAGAATTTTTTTTGCATTGTTTTTAGAATAAGCATATCGACCACTACTATTTCGTGTTTTTCAGCTTACATAACACATTATTTGAATTACATTATATCTATGTTGAACAGTATGATCTTTTAAGTTTTTGTTCTTCTCATCATATTTAGTTGAAATGGGTTAGATAAACTCTTCATCATAAATAAGTATAATCACTATTTACTTATGGTACTCACAAATTTCTTTATAAGGAATAAGATTTACGTCATAAGCTTGTTATTTATTGGTTTTTATTACACTCAAGATAATGTTAATAAACTATTTCAGAAAGACAGAAAAAATTACCAATTTGGGTTACTTTTATTATAAACTGAATTCCATTCTAAATTAGCACTAATGGAGATTATGTAATGTTGGACAGACAGAAGCCTTGTTCCATGCACACTTATTAAAATGATTATCTTGTTTATAACTGATCATATAACATTTATATGTTTTCGTGATAGTAATTAGACCTAAACTATAGAAATTGTTTGCATTTTATAGGACATTCACCACACTATTCATTAAGGACACTCTGCAGAGCGCTGACAGCAGCTGCAAAAGCTAAATGTGGGACAATATCAAGATCACTTTATGAGTCATTCTGTTTAAGTTTTCTCACACAATTGGACAGATTGTCACATCCAAAAGTCGAACTCATGATTGCCAAGTAAGATTCTTGTCAAATGTTTTCTATTTTTCATTTATGAGTCCATTTTTCTGCTTTAGTAGAATGGACTCATTATAAGAAGAAACAAATGTGCAGATTTATATTTATTTATCAAACTTTCATACCATTTTCACTTATATCTGATGTCAATTATTTACACACACACATAGCCTACTTACACACATATCTATATATGAATGGTTCATACATTTTTCATACTTTTTGCTTGCCTATCAATTTAATACATTCAACTATATCTGTCATTATAACCTTGCTTTTCTTTTCATATTATCACCCATTTTTTCCTTCAGCCATGATGGACACTACTTGAATAAGTTTATTTCCAATTTTCTTTTAGTCGTAAATGGTCAAAAATAAAGCTATGATATTTTTTATCCTTTATAGGATTTGTTATCGTAATAAAACAACTACACTCTTACAAATCTATTGTTTTTTCCGTTAGTTATTTTTGGAGTAGGAGATAGCTTAGTTCTCGGGTGAAAATGGTGGTGAATGATCTGTCCCCTTTCCAATCTTAAAGCGAGAGTTTCACTCAAGGAGGGGTGTATGTTAAAAGAATTCTATCAGAGGGGATATGTCTTACCTCATAGTTCTGACAATAGCGGGCACTTGAATGGCTGCAACACTAAATGTATTAAAGCTGTGCAGAAGTTTCATACTGCCCATTGTTTTGCAGGAAATGTAAGACAATTAAAAAGCTTTTATACTTATATTCCTTTCATAACTCCTCATTTACAATTATATCGTGCATTTTTCCAGTTCACGAATGCATATAGAAGCGTCTTCGGATATTATCCCTTACCTAAATCAAACTTATACCTGAGGCAATCACTTATCAAGTTTATCTTTACACTGGCTCATTCAACTAAAATCCTTTCATAAACTTTCAAATGTTGCTGAATACATTGCAAACATGTTTTATATATGAGACATCATTTATCGTCATTACAAAAATAGCTAGAGGTCACACTTCTTAACACTTCATTATTGTCATACTTTATTATGTAAATATGTTTTACGTGTCTGGCACGAGGTAGCTTTGTGTTATCAATGATATATACATATTTACTATAGTCTCATAATAAATTATATTTTTTACGCAGAGCTGTTATAGGCAAAAAAGAACTGAAGAGCGTTTTGAAGCAACCTATACCAGAGCCACAAACACCAAACCAACAATATCTTCTGTTCGAAGGGCATTGGATTCCTCAAGGCAAATTGAATATATCTATTCAGGAAGGTTATGTATTGACACCGACTGTAAGGAAGAATCTTCAAGATATTGTACGCATTATTTCTTTAGGTCAATTACCCATATTATTGCAAGGCGACACTTCAGTGGGAAAAACTTCACTCATTACTTACATTGCTAAAGCATCAGGAAGTTATTGTGTTAGGATAAATAATCACGAACACACAGACTTACAAGAGTATGTCGGTTCTTACGCTTCAGATGCAAATGGTAAATTGGTGTTTAAGGAAGGGGTTTTAGTAGAGGCAATGAGAAAAGGCTATTGGATTATATTGGATGAATTGAATTTGGCTCCGAGTGATGTATTAGAGGCCTTAAACAGAGTATTAGACGACAATCGAGAGCTTTACATTCCTGAGACACAGCAGGTTGTGAAGGCTGATCCTAACTTTATGCTTTTTGCTACACAAAATCCACCTGGTTTATATGGGGGTCGTAAAATGTTATCACGAGCTTTTCGCAATCGATTTGTTGAGTTGCATTTTGATGAAATACCGAGAGCAGAGTTGGAGGTTATTCTGCACCAGAGGTGTCACATGCCACCAACTTATTGTAAGAAAATGATAGCTGTGATGGCCGAGTTGCAATTGAGGAGGAGAGGTTCGGCAGCAGTGCAAGGGAAGGATGGTTTTATTACTCTCAGAGATCTTTTTCGATGGGGTCAACGGTACAAACTCGCCTCAGCTGATGCTAACGCCAATAAGGGGTATTATGATTGGGACCAACATTTAGCAGACGAGGGATACTTAGTTTTAGCTGGTCGCGTACGTCAGCCCGATGAAAGAATCATCATTCAAGAAGTATTAGAAAAACATGTCAAGAGAACTGTTAAACAAGAGGATCTGTTTTCACTTAGTGATACTACATCAAGTGTAACGAAGCATATACTGGAGACAGTAATCAATTCCCCGTTGCAAGAGTTTGACCATATTGTTTGGACGTTTAATATGAGACGTTTAGCTGTTTTAATAGGTAAATCTTTTGAATTCCAAGAACCGGTGTTACTAGTTGGCGAAACAGGTTGTGGAAAGACCACAATATGCCAAATTTTGGCATCACTTCGAAAAAATAATTTACTCTCTGTTAATTGTCATATGCATACTGAAAGTTCAGATTTTCTCGGTGGATTGAGACCAGTCAGACATTATAATAATGATGGTAAATTATTTGAATGGGTGGACGGTCCTTTAATAGAAGCCATGAAAAATGGGTACATATTTTTGGCAGACGAAATTTCTTTAGCTGATGATAGCGTTTTGGAAAGACTGAATTCCTTATTGGAACCAGAGAGGCAATTGCTGCTGGCTGAAAAAGGTACAGATAACAATGATGAATCAGTCATAATTGCTGCAGCTGACAGTTTTCATTTTGTTGGAACTATGAATCCGGGTGGTGATTATGGTAAAAAGGAACTATCCCCTGCTTTGAGGAACAGATTTACCGAGATCTGGTGTGATCATGTATCTTTAAGACAGGACCTTCTCAATGTTTTGGAGAAAAGTGTAAATAAAGGTTTGTCTTTAGGAAATCAAGAAGATTGTACATCTGGTATTGGAAATAGTATATTGAATTTTACAGAGTGGTTGAAACAACATGAAGTCAGTAGGAAGTTCCCATGTAGCATTCGAGATTTGTTATCTTGGGTCCATTTCATAAATGTGACAGTTTCAAGGAACCTTCTTGACGTTTGTGATGCATATGTACACGGAGGTTGTTTGACATTTTTGGATTGTTTTGGAACCACTCTGACAGGCCATATTGAAGAGAGTGATTTAGAAAATTTAAAGAAGGATGCCATGAATGTGTTATTTAAACAAATAGAACATATTGGGTCAGATCATGTTTATTCACTCAGAGAAATGCTTTGCCAGAAAGTGACCAATTTCAAAGCATGTGTAACTGAAAGGGGTTTTGGTATTGAACCATTCTTCATTGAAACCGGGCATAACCTTGTTGATAGGACGAATTTAAATGACTTCACCTTTACGGCACCAACTACTGGGTCGAACACATTACGCCTTTTGCGTGGGCTACAGCTGAATAAGGCTATTTTGTTGGAGGGTAACCCTGGAGTTGGCAAAACTAGTCTCGTAACAGCATTGGCCAAGGCTGCTGGACATAGAGTTGTTCGCATCAATTTGAGTGATCAAACAGTAAGTATATTTTTCATTAATATAAAGTCGGTTTTATATGTTGGTCAATTAAAATGTTTTTTATTGGGCCAACAAATTTTAAAAAATATAATGTTTATGACATTAAAAATATTTGAAATTCGTCACTATTAAGTAAATGTGAGGCAGTTTCATAGCCAAAAAACTGTGGGGTGGGCTCATTTTTTCACATTTCCATTTTTTTACAGTTTGTGTTTCATTTTATACTTACCATTGCTTACAACGAATCCATGTCTGTTTATCATCATGAAGCTGACCACCCGTTGCTCTGACAAAGAATTCCGAGACGGGGTGACAGTCTTTTGTCGCCAAACGTAGCCGTAAGCCTATGAGAAAGAAATGTATTGAGTGGGGTGCAAGAGGCACCTGCGACTGGAGCCGAACGTTTTGTAAAGAAAACAAAAAAAAAGTTTTGTTGGTCCATAGATGCGTCATCCTGTTCTGTCGTTGTTTCATATTTAGTTTTGTAGAGCGCGCCAGTGACTTAAACCGTTTAATTGGTGTTATAATTAGCAACTTGTATCTTGTAGCATTATAATTTAAATTTAATAATTAAAGACTATATCGTAGCATTTGTACACGTTTCCCTCCTCATAAATACGAGCCAAAATATGAATGCTCAATATCCGTATGATATTGTACAAGAGTTTGCCACTCCGACATATATATATTTAGATGTTCAGCTGGTCTCTGTATAAAAACTACTCCGAATCATTAAAAAAATGCACAAATTTAAATTTATTCATAAAAATTTATTTTGTCAACTTCAAAGTAATCCCTATTGTTTGCAATACACTGTGATTACGCCGGACCCGCTCTTCCATACATTTCTCCAAGGCCGAAAGTGGTATGACTTTAATTCCCACTGCGAATTCCATGCTGATGTCTTCAATTGATCAATGGACGTCTTCAATCAATAGTTTTAATCATTCATTTGTTCATTCAATTTAATTAATTAAATTGATCAATCAATGTTTTCAATCGATGCTCGTTTTGCAAGAAATTAAGCTCTTTCAGAACCAGTGTTGTGTCAAGGTGTCTCATGCAAATATCATTGGTTGTAATTCCAGGAACAGTAATTTTATCAATGTTCAACTCTCGAGCCAACTCTCTAATACTGAAATGACAAATAAATAATCATAATAATAATTTTCAAGCACTAATTGTTTGATATTTTCGATGGTATCATTGAAGGTTATCCGAGACGAGGCAAATCGTCAACTATATCACACCCCCTCTTTGAACAATTTATATTACTCGTATGCCTGTGTTTTTGATATAGTCGAGTCACTTTTTTAACATTTTTCATGATTCGACACAAGAAATTTCATTTGAAACACTAAATTTAAGGTAAATTGTTCAACCAATTTATCCATAATAAAATTCACAGAGCAACTTTGAGGTCGATTTATTACGACAGCTGCTGTAAAGACACTAGTTGACAGATGGTGCTCAAGTTTAGCTTGGTAATTAAGAAAGGTCCTACCAACATAATAAAAGAAATTTTACCCACCCTATTTAAGCAGTTCATTTTTTTTAGTGATTCTGTGTTGTTTTTATATAGAAGGTATAAGTATGAATATGAAAGAATTGCTAATCACTAATAATGAAGTACATGGAATTTCCTAACTAAAAATCACTAAAATAATTTCTCTGTCATTTTAGGACATAACGGATTTATTTGGAACTGATTTGCCTTCTGAGGACGGCAATTTTGTTTTCAAGGAAGGTGCATTTCTGTCAGCTTGGAAAAATGGGGATTGGATACTCTTAGACGAACTGAATTTGGCACCACAACCTGTCTTGGAGGGCCTCAATGCGTGTTTGGATCACAGGGGAGAAATATTTATTCCAGAACTCGGAAAGACTTTCAAAGTGAAAAGCGGGACACGACTATTTGCTTGTCAGAATCCTTTGAAACAAGGTGGCGCGAGGAGAGGATTACCACTTTCGTTTTTGAACAGGTTTACGCAAGTATACATTGACACCTTGTCACCTGATGATCTCACTTTTATAGCTGAGTCCCAATATACTAGCATTCTAAAAGATATTTTGCATAGAATTGTGAAATTTAATTCACGTGTTTCACATGAGCTCTGTGCAGAGCAGAGTTGGGGTTACAGAGGGGCTCCGTGGGAAATGAACTTACGTGATATTCAGCGGTTTTGCAATGCCCTTATTGAAAGTGAAAAGGACAATAAAAATATACAATTGCAGCCTGGTTCCGTAATTGATATCCTGTATATTAAAAGAATGAGGAGTCAAAAGGACAGACAGAGAATGGTGGAAATTTATAAGGAATATTTTTATCCTGATTATCCTTTGAGTTCTGAATATCCAAATTTTCATGTTGATCAGGAATTTATTCATGTAGGTGATATATTTGTTCCACGGAATAATGACATAAAATTCAAGAGTATGAAGCCTTTGCATGGTGATTTTTACATATTGAGAAACCAACTTTCGACACTTAAAAGCTTGATTCTTTGTGTTAAATTAAATTGGTTATCAATCTTAGTGGGTCCAGCGGCCTCTGGCAAGAGCAGCATAGTACAAGTGCTGGCCGATTTGTTGGGACACAATTTACAAATTCTACCTGTTACTTCAGCAATGGATGTTACAGATTTACTCGGAGGATATGAACAATTAGATTACAATCGTGATTTGGAAAACATATTTGATACACTTCAAAATATAACAATCAACTTAATAAAGAATATGTGGTTTAGTACTAAAGATATTTGTAACAAATCTGATCGACTATTCAAAGAATTGTATAAATATAAAAAAATGAATAGAAAAACTGGAAAACATTCCCTTGAACTAGAAACGAGAATATTTCACGAAAAAGTACCATTTTTATTGAGCTTCTGTGGCTTGCTACTAACTTACACCGTTGATGAGAATATTGTAAATGAAGTGAAAGTGTTAGTGAATCGATTGACTGTATTACAGGATACAGTTAAAACAATTGGTTCTGTCAATGCTGGCGGTAAATTTGAATGGGTCGATTCCATACTAGTCAAATGTTTGTTGGAAGGTTCGTGGTTATTAATGGATAATGTGAATCTTACATCTGCAGCTGTACTTGACAGGTTGAATGCCTTGTTAGAACCTAATGGAGTCCTGAGCATACCTGAGCGAGGGGAAAACAATGTAATAAGGCCACATCCAGATTTTAGAATATTCTTCACTATGGACCCTAAATATGGTGAAATTTCGAGGGCAATGCGCAATAGGGGTGTGGAAATTTTTATGTTAAGACCTGAGGAATTAAATTTGTCTCTGTTTGAATCGGTGTCAAAACTAGACCTCTCATCACTCATTCATTCTGTCGGATTGCCCACAATATATCACGGCATCTTCGTTGCTGTCCATGAAGCTTTAGTATCATATATTCAAGGTAAGTCTAATCCAAGCTTTGTGTTACAAAAACTGCTATGAAATTTGATAATAGGAATTGAAAATATGCAAAGGGTCATTTCGAATTGGAAAGTGTATTTGAGTAATAAATTATACCCACATTGTTATCCACGTTGCTTCTAAATATGCATCCTCTTAAGGGGTAATTTTCGAATGTGATGTGCCAATGGATACAATATACCTGCATCGTGGTCATCTGCTAGTCATCTTTATTGTGGTTTAAAGAGATCAGTACCAATATAATAAAAGTAATTGTTGATTTTTTATCATTTTCTTAAACGAATTGTAATAAACTAGTTCTTTGCAAACTTAGTTCAATCTTATTAGGTGTTTATTGAATTTATTCAGTATTTTATTGACCTAATACAATTAATATTATAAAAGCAAACATTTTGTTTGTTTTGTGATGTCTGTTACTCCATCATACTGTCCATGTCATAATGGCTGAATGGAATGGTTTATTTGAATGATATTAGGTATAGAATTAATCTATGTTCTGGATTAGCGCATGGAATAATTTTTCCCCCTAAAAACTATCTTTATTTTTTTTTCCTTCTTTTTTAATTTTGTAATTTTTTCTTTGGTTCAAAATCTCAGTATTATATTCAAAAACAATGTAAGCTAAGGCCAAAAATGATTTCATATAAGTTTATCACTTTCTTGCTTTGTGTCAATGTTGACAGAACAGCAGTGTTTTTGGTTTAGTGAAAAAATAATGTGATTGGTTTTTTTTATTGAAATGATCTAGAATCTTTCTATACATGTATAAATACGAAAAATCTATTGTTTAAGAGATATTTATGAAGATATAGAACTTTGGAAACATTTATTTTTTATATATATATATATGTACTTCTATTTGATATACAAAACCCAATAAAAAAGATTTTGGAATGTTATGAATCAATTCAAATAAACCCTCACTGTAATGACTGTCTAAAAGTAATCTTTTTTGAGTGTCTATAGATATGAGTGGGTCAATACAGTTTACATTTTGTATTTTTCAGGTTTAGATAGGCCATCAGTACCACATCTGTTACAAGCTTCATATCTTGCTTCCCAACAAATTATTAGAGGGGTACCTGTCAACTATGCGATTGTGAATAGTTTTTCAGATGTCTATATAAAGCCAAGATGCGGGGGTGACTTTACGACTCAAGTTTATTCCTCATTAGCTGAAATGAAAAATAATATGTTAAAATCTTTGCAGAATACTGTGGACATCTTGTTGAGCAGAAGTGGGCAGGATATAATTGATTTAAAATCAAACCACACTTTAAGTCTGTCAGGTTTACTAAAAAATTCGTCATACGAATTTGCAAAATGCGGCACGTTTTTGCCTTTGATGGAATATACGAAGTTTAACCAAAATAAAGATAGAAGTTCATTGAAAAAATTGTTCTTAAATCTTTTCATCTGCTATCAGAGTAGCTCGAAAATAGATTCTGAAATGAGATTTAAATTCATTAAACATTACATATCAAAAAGTAAATGTGACGCAAATGAAAAGACAGATATAGCTGATTGTTTAAAACTCAATGAAATTGGCTACGAAGTGTCGTCAAAACTAACTGATGTTGAAAGTAATAGTTGGCCAATTGACTTAAGATTTTACACAGAAATCTATGAAAAATCATCTTGTTTGGAAAGTGTACTAAACAGGTATACCCTTCTTTTATACTTTAAAATGTTAAAGTACGAAACGCAACTTACAAACGACATGAGCCAAAATAAGTTTAGTGCTTTTAAATACTCGGAGCTTGTTTTAACGGGACATGCGAGTGACACTTTCGCAGAGCACCCTATATTAAAATATTCTAAATATCTGTTGGAACTGTTTGACGAGTATCTGGAGACATTGTTAATGAATGCATCTGTTCAATTGGAAGATGAAAAATGTAGTGAGTTCTTTGTCTTATTAAATTGGAGGAAAAGATTTATAAAGGTGTGTTCATTGTCGATTTGGAATACGCAAATTAAAAATAAAAATAATATGCCAACATTGAAGGAGGAAGTTGTTTCCCTAATAAATTTGCATTTTTGTTGGTTGCAAAAGTATTTGCAAACTAACATTCTGCAATTACTAGAATTTGATCATAATTTGACAGGAAAATTCATATCTGATATTGATAAATGTAATTTGGCAGCTATTTCTGAAAATCAGGCATTTGTGAAACTTAATAAAAAGTTGAGAAGTAAATTTGGACAACCCGTTCTATGTTCTGATACGGAAGAGTATGATACTGAATTGATGAAGGCTTCCATTATTTCAAAGTTGACTCTGCATGCTGAACAGGCAATACATGAACAGATTTCTAACTTAGTCACTAAGGAAGCGATCCAATCAAGAGCTTTGTTCGCAGATTTAAACATACTGTCCGATCAACCAAACTGTGAATTCCAACAGAAGTTAAAAGATATGGAAGTTTTGTTTGTTAAGAAGAATAAAGAAACTTCAGATGAAATGTTGTGTGCATCAAAATTTGATATTCAGTTGTGGCCTCTGAGAGAATATGTAGGTTTACAAGTTTTAAAACTACATCAAAATAATATAGCAAACTATATATCAGCGGCATATAAAGATGTGGACACTGATTTAGGTATGGCTAAGACTGATGATCATTGGACGGTAGATCACAATATTTATAGACATGTATTAGACACAATCAAAGATATTCCAAGCTTCTCCCCTCTTTTAGCAAGTGTTATTCAGTTTATAAATACAAGTATTAACAACTCGGAACAGTTGCAGTCTTTAAGGTAAAGTAATATATATACATACCTAATGATTTTCATCCAAATTTAATGACACTTCAATATCTTTTTTTGGGAAACCACTATAAAGTGGTTTGGCCAGTACTTCTTTTCATTTTTTGATAAGTTCAAAACAAAATTTAAATTACTATTCCAATTATTTTCATTTTCTGTGAGAAAAGAATTTCTTTCCATGGCAACTATAAAAATAAGAGAAAATCTAAATAATATTTACAAATCTTTTCATATTAATTGTAAACTTTTGATAATAATCTGACGAGAGAGTGTTGTACAGGCCATGATCAATTTATAATAATTTACTTTAGAATCATTGAAATAATTCTTCAATCTGAAATAATATATACCTAGTATTATTTCATATCGTCATATTTTGCCATACATGCGTTAAGTAAATTGTTTAGTTGACCATTTTCCTATGTAACAAATTTATTAGGCTTTGTACTTTTTATAAAGTTGTCCAGTTACTTACCGAAACTTAAATTTGAGTTAAACTTTATGTACCTTGACATAATTTTGTTAACCAAATAAATTAAAAACAACTTAATTTATTACGAATTCTATGATTAAATTATGTTTGAATTGTAGAGTTTTGTCTACCAATAATTATCATAATTATTTATTTCTAGTTTTTCATCATTATCATGTATTTTTTGGGACTTGCTATATCATCAATTGGAGGTATCACCAGCCACAACCCCGGACATATTTTTGACTTGGGAAAATATCAAGGATGACAAAACAGTGGAAGATGGAGTTGCTCTTAGTATCAGTGTGGCGAAAAGATTGTCGACAAATGTTCCATTGATGACATATAATGTTTTAAAATTGACTGTCCGTGAAAATGAATTTAATAAAGGTAATTTGTGTACGAGAAAAATTTGTTATTTTTTGCTGAACTAGGAAAATTATGGTTTAAAATTATGCTTTTTTCAATATTTTTCTAATATTTAAGGAGAATTTAATTTTTAAGCCTTGAATTTAACCTTGTAATTAATTCTGATATAAGCCTTAATAAAATTGTAAATATTAATTCTGATATAAGAATATTTTGAACAACTTCCATTTTGTTCAGTATTCAATGATGTACGAGGGGTGTTCAATGTATTCTCGGTATCGACGTGAAGAAAAACACACAAATTTTTAAAACGTTTTTTATTTCTCAATATAATTCCCCAATACATCAGTTCTCTGAACAGAACTTGAAACTAGCTTATCAGTTCCTTGTAAAAAATAGCTTTCCTCCTTGTCAAAAAAATGATCATTTATCACGGCCTTGTGCTCGTCATCGTCGGAAAATTGCTTTCCATGAAGGTTTTTATTAAATTGGGGAATAAAAAGTAGTCACTGGGGGTTAAGTCCAGGCTGTAATGTGGGTAGTTATTTCTTCGAAACCACAGTCTCGTATAGCAGTGTTGGAATCACGTGTCGTGTGAACAGGCGCATTGTCATGAAGAAGCATCATGCCTGCACTCAGTTTTCCTCGTCTTTTTTCTTTAATTGCTTCACTTAAATTACGTAAGGTGGTTGCATAAGATGCTGCGTTTATGGGTTCACCCCTTTTTGTGTACTCGATCAACAAAATTCCTTTTGAGTCCCAAAATACAGTGGCCATGATTTTTCCGGCCGATGGAGTAACTTTAAATTCCTTTGGATGATCTGCACCCTTTTTGTGCCACTGCATGGATTCCTGTTTACTTTCTGGATCATAGTGATGAACCCACATTTCATTTCCTGTTACTATTCTGTCGAAAATCTTGGCTGGTTCATCACCACAGACCTCGAAAAACTTCCTATAACACTTGATCCGCGTTTGTTTCTGAGGGGCCGTGAGCATTCGCGGCACCTATCATGCACAGACCTTTGAAAGATTGAGATGACCATGAAGAATAGTGAAAATAGTACCAACTAATAGGTTGGTCATCTCTGATAACATTTTCACTGTTAATACAAGCATCCTCCAGTACAAGCTTTTCCACTTTTTTCACATTTTCGTCGGTAGTGACACTAACCGTCCGGCCCGAGCGAGGGTCGTCTTCGATACTCTCTCTACCTCTTTTAAATTCACTTGACCACTTTTGCACGGTAGATAATGAAGGTGCAGAGTTTTTATAAACGTCCACCATGTCTTCATATAATAATTATTTGAGATTTTCCTTGTGTAGTAAGGAATTTAATGACCGCACAGTACTTGATTTTCTTAATCATTATCGCATCAGTCATTATAGCCGCGTTTATTTAATTACTAGAAAACTAATGGTCACAATTATATGAAATTTGCTATATATGGTATACTATATATGTGTAATTAAAAAAATCTGTAAAAATTATTAAATTACCTGCATCATTAGCAAATCATGCCGATAACGATAATACATTGAACGCCCCTCGTATGATCAATTAGCAGATTTCGGTTTGCTGGTGGCTTTTTGAGAATATATATTATTTATAATTGTGAGTTGCTTCAGAATGATATAGACTCTGTTCGTCGATCAAGTATGAGAAATGACCTGTATTTTAATTTATATTTCACCATTATTCGTAATTATTTATTTTATACTTTTGTGTTATTTTGAGTAAGATCTGTGTGAGATAATGGTGCGCTTAAAGACAGTCAGTTTACATTTCATGGTTCTAAACATTTCCAAAGGTCCTTATACGATACTATTTGATATTATTTCAGTTTTTTAAAGATATTCTAGAGAAATTATTGAGATCGACTTCATAAAGTTAGGTCAGTCCTCTTCTTAAGAGTGAATTTGAATTCAAAGATTTGGTCTACTTATTTGGTCGGGAATGCTTGTATATTCATTTTGGGCAAAATAAAATGAAAAATTCATATGGATTTTATGTCTAATAATCTAAAAATGTCGATAAGATGTTTTCTTATTTTCGGGAAATAGCTACTGCTTTATGTCCCTCAATCACCAACCAATATATTGTGGTGTTTTCTTTTCATAGCATTTCAATCTTATGATGAGTCTGGCTTGAATTTGATATTTTTACCTGCTTGATTGGCAGTTTTAAGCGATAATATTATAAAATTTAGAAGTTATTCTGTAGTCTTTGTACGGTAATGGACTCTTCTGTTATATTGTTCTGTATTTATAATGGATAGTAGACTTTACCAACATGTTTTTAGGCTGTAAGTGTATAAGTACATGGAAACAACAAATACCTAAAGTATTTCTATCTTATATATTGTTTTAAACTATTTCTTTATTATATCTTATTTTTTGTAAACATTTAATTAATTTCAGAATCTCGTCATTCTCTAGCACACCAGTTGGTGTCTCTGCAAGATAGCCAAGCATATTCTTTGCAGTTGGACAGCATATCAAAATTACTGTGGAAGAATATGGCAACATGTCATATGACAGCTTCGATGCAGACGTAAGACAATATATATATATAGACATTAATTCCTACACCATAATTTTTATTTGAAGTAAAATTTGATTTATTTGCCGTAAAAAATGATTAGACAGAGGAAACAATAGTTATATTAACAATAATTGAAATAATTTTATTTGAATTAATCCTCGACTACGTCCTCATAGAAGTCACAACCACAAATTTTTATGTAGGAGAGAATTTTTAGCTTGTAGGGATTTAAAAATCCTGTCAAGTACAAGTGGAACTTGTATTACATGGGTTCCGTACACGTTTTGGTTTTTATAAACACTTAATGGTACATAATATTCCTATTAAAGTATTTACGAAATTTAAATTTTTCAGAATGAAAATATATTGCCTACTATGTCTTTCATTGGCGCACATTTTAAAAAAATCTATTTTTTTATGCGATATAATACAAATTAATAACTTTTTTCCTTTACTTGTGCCGTGAGACCTTGCGTGTTGCCAAATTTCATCATTCTAGGTCAACGAAAAGTACTCCGTAATGGCCGTATTTTTAGAGTTCTTCTTGATTCGTTAGCTTAGAAGCTTGATTTTTTTACAGCTTGAAAGGATTTATATAAGATCTAAGTATTTGATATTAGTTTGAACTTAAAAAATAAACTAAAGGAAGATTTAAGTGTTTGATACTAATTTGAACTTTATACAACTATATGTTCCTGAGAAAAAGAGTCTTGACAGACCGACAGATGGACAACAAAGTGATCCTATAAGAGATTGTCTTTTCCTTTTGAAGTACGGAACCTTAAAATCCTTTTTCATTGATTTATAAATAGATACCTGGCTCAGGAAAAATAAATTGTTGTTTTATTAGATTTTTTAGATGTTCAATAAGATGTAAATATTTTGCAAATATCCAATGATAGCAAAATATTCATTAAGATTCCGCAATGCAAATTTTCATGGTATTAAATGAATATAATTAGGTTTAATATTCAAAACTAATTTCTCATAAGATGTTAACATATATTGTATATATATATGCATATGCATAAACAAGAAGTGTGCTGTGCTCTTGCAGGGGCCTCGCGCAATGAAGCGAGTAGAAAAAAACTTGACATTTGCTATTATTTTATGCTATTATTATTTTATGCTTAGGTATTAATTAAAACAATAAAATAAGTTTGATATAAAAAGTAATAATAACCATATCAAAATTCTCAAACACTAAAACGTAATTAAAAATTCATTCAATTTGAATTTCGCACGCGCATTAGAACTTCACCGCGCCGTTTTGTTATTATCATCGTATTTACTATTTACGTTCGGGGAATCGCTGTATTTTATTACGTCCGTCAACTCTTACTTATTCTGCTAGTCGCTTATTTGTTTTCAATAGGTAAATAAACATTAAATGATATTAAGTTTTAGTGAATCTTACGTTATTAACAATACTTACAGTGTAAATTATTTCTTAATTAGTGATATGTGTAAAGTAAGATTTATAAAATGTGTTTGCGTGATTGTGATGCCGGAAGAAAATTTGAGTAGGATAGTTCAAATAAAAAACAAGCTATGAAAAGAAAGCAGATAGAAGAAAATCTAAGTGGGTCTTTATACAGATATATATATATATATATATATATATATATATATATATATATATATGTATATATATATATATATATATATATGTAAAAAATAATCAAAAAATATCTCAAAACCCTATATTGACTGAAAGTGACACGTTATTGCTCTCTGACTCTAACCTAGCTGAAATCATTCCTTCAACATCATCATGCCATTTAGTAACAATAGCTAGAATAATGAGTGAAAAACCCTGTTGTCTCTTACACCACCACCGCCGCCACCGTCAACACTATCCAGCCAAGAATACGTATCCGAGTCTATGTTTGCATCTGTGTATGATGGAATTATATATTTAAATTCTCAATATGACCCAGGTTTGTGGCCATTATCAATTACTGATGTAGACCGAACTGAGATTGTATTGACAAGTCTAATCCGGGCTAAAGTTGATTTTTTTCCGATGCTGTAACCTTGGAGATATATTAAAAGGTAACCTTGAAAGATAACCTTGGAGAGATATTTTAGAAAGACTGCTGGCAATTGTGAATTATTTAGCATCTCACAATTTGGCCTCAAGAGGTCATAGAGAGACAATAAAGTCTGACTCAGATTCAAGTGAGGCTAGCGGTAACCTTGTAGATTTAGTAAAGCTAATAGCCTGATTTGATCCAATATTGCGACTTCACTTAAAACAAATAACAGACAAGACTATTAATGACTACTGCCTCGAAAGGAATACTCGAAATGAGCTTATACAACTAATGGCAGTCACATAAAGGCTCAAATGATTAACAAAATAATAAAAGAACAAATATTTCTCGATTACTATAGATTAGTACTCATGACGTTTTTTGTATTGAGCAACTGTTAATTATAACCACAGAACTAGAACAGCTGGGTTTATCATTGCAAAACTGCAGAGGCACAATACTGCAAGGGTATAATATTGGAGCTAATATACGTGGAGAAACAGTGATATTCAAAAATATATTTTTTAAATTAATCCGCTTGCTTATTTTTTACTTTGTGGAAGTCCTGTAGCTGGAATCTTATCCTAGGAGATGCAGCATCGTCTTGTGTTCAAGCAAAATCTTTTTTGGTTAACTGCAAAGGCGTACACTGTTTCACGGCTCGAGTCAGCAGTGGACTATTTTAAAAGCACATGTAAAATCCTTATTGCTAAACGTATTTTCCAAAACTAGATAGGGATACAGGGTAGAATTGGTGAAGGCTATTAAATATTAACTAAGCCGTGTAAGCGATGCATTGAAGGATTTAGCAGAAAATACAATAGATTGTCAGTTTGTGAATGCAAATCTATTGAAAAAGGAATACCTACGAATTTGTAATTGCTCACGTCATGTTTGTAACAATAAATGTAATAAGTAAAATATGGGAGAGTCAAAAATGCTCCTAGATGCGGCTATTCAACACTTAGACGCATTTACACAATGGCTTGATAAATATTGGTAAAATGATTTCCGATTTTCTTTAGTAACAGTGAGAGAGATAGCTAAGGAACTTGATATTGGCAGAAATTTCAAAGACGTGAAAAGAGGACTTAAGAGGAAGAATTTTGATTATGAAGTGGAAGATGAAGCTCGTTCTAAATTGTCTGCGGAAGGGAATTTTAAGATAAACTATATATATGTCATTGTCGACAATGTCCGCGCAATCTGCCAACTTAGATTTGAAGCACTTAAACATCATGAGAGGATATTTGGTTTCATGTATAACATAATAGATTAATGGAAATGAGTGTTTGTGAACTTTTGAAGCTATACAGCAACTTGCATATATCTGTAATGGAAGGAGAAATATCTAATATTTATGGACATGAATTTTATTAAGAACTGAATATGTTTATCAAAGCATGTGAAGGAAACGACGACATTATCTCGGTGCTGAAATATATAATTGAAAAAAATTAACTGAAGTCCACTGGAGTCGTCCTGAGAATTATTGCTACAACACCTGTGACAGTTGCATCTGCCGAAAGGAGATTTTGAGTTTAAAAATTATTAAAACATATTTGAGGAATTCGATGGCACAAGATTGACTTTCAGCTCTTGCTATTCTCTTAGTTGAAAATGATGTAGCTCATTCGTTAAATTATAATGCTTTAATTAAAGATTTTAGTCTTAAGAAAAGTCACAAACATCATTTTTAAATACCTGCGTAGGTTTTAAAGCATTTATGTACCTTAGTTTTTTCATTATTAAAAATCTGCCGTCTTTATGTTTGTTATTTTTTATAAATCTTCTAATATAGTATTTAAAAGCTCTAAATTTATTTATTTATAAATTTCATTTCTTATCAATCATGAGAAATGCTTACTGTTAATGCTCAATTTACGTTCTTTGCGCAGTAGACACGTGCCCCGTAAAGATCTGCCGGATCCTCACAATGGTTAAGGCCGTCACAGTGTTTTGTAAAGCTAGTGATTTTATAAAATGTCTTTATTAACTTGTAAATTATTAATATTCAATATTTTTACTTGTTTCAATTAAATTACAGGTTATCGGAAGCAAAATTGGCGACACAACTTTACAAAGTAATGCTTTTTACTTTGCAACGTGCAGTTGCGGAAAATCTCTCTGTTTGCACCACCTTTGACATTAAAGAAGCGACAAATTTTTGTCAGCAGAGCATAAACAAACAATTTGTAGATTGCCATAATGCCGATACTTTAACGAAAAAAGATCACTTATTAGACTTTTTGTCTGAAGGTTCAAAATTGTATACTACTTTAAATGAAATTATAGAGTCCAATTTCGAATCGGAAAACCTGCTTCAAGATATGGAAATGAGATTGTTGATAGGGCGACTTTCAACTATTTATGGAATATGGATGATAAACATCAACACAGAAATAAAAGCAGTTGATCCTGTCGAAAAGAATAAGCTCAAATTGGAATATGCTGAAGAAGATCATGAGTGCTTACAAAGTTTATTGCAGGCGTATTATTTGCATGGTGTTGTCATTGGTAAAATAACCACTGAATTTAACGAAAATTGTCATAGTGCCAGTTCTGACTTATATTTCGGGGTTTTAGAAAGCAGTCATAACAACTTTTCATCTGCCAGTATTGTTCATCCGTTTTGTAAATATTTTAATGATGCTCAAGAATTCGCAATGAAGAAAATCAAGAAATACAAAAATAGTAGCGCTTATAGACCAGAAAAACCATCATACTTCGAACTTGTCAAGGTATGTGTATAATTTAAACTTTAACCATGTTGTATTGGCATTTAACTAAACTGGCAATATATTTATGTGATACTTAATCAAATTTAAAAAAAAAACTTATAAATATTTGAAGTGAACTCATGGCAGGCTATAAGTAAATTCAGGCATTGCCATCGAAATGTTTCATTGAAATAATGCGACCAAAGTGAGAGGGGAGGTGGGGATGAGGTGTATATTCTTTTCTACTTACATTACACAGTCACAATTTTACATGTAATCTGGTGGTATATTTATTGTAAATAAGCTTTATATTTCATTTAAAACTATCAGAGCAAGTTATTTTAATAGCAAAAAATCAGTTGCTTCCATGAAAATATTGCTTCACGCACAACTAAGTGAGAGATTATGAGAGATATTAACAACAATTTCTTATTAGTCACATTTGGGTCATAAATATATTTGTTAAAAATATATGAGAAGAAAAGATTACTGTTAGAAAATTTAATATTATAGCCATGTAACTTAAGGTACTGTCGTGTGACAGTAATATTAAAAAATTATTATAAAATTTTTTATTGAAAATTATTTTTTTTCCAAACTGTCAATATGACATCATTTTAACAGTTTCTAAAAAAAATTATTTTTGAATTTTTTAATAAAATGAATTGTAATTAAACCTATTTGGCCTACAATGTTAATTTTACAATTTTGAGAGAGATTTTTACCAAAATTAAGTGGTAAATAATTGTTTTTTAAATATTAAACGTCATTTTACATTGACTGTTTTTTTAGACAAATCTTCCTTTGAAAACCTTTGGACTTCTATAGTTTAAATAATATATCAAAAATTCAGTGAATTTCGTCGACATTGCGTTTTACATGCAAAATATTTATAAATTCTTTTTGAGGATTTATTTTCACCTTAAAATAAGAAAGAAAATTAAGTTGTACCAATATTTTTAAGATGTTTGTTATGCCAAAAGTTTCAAGAATTAATTAATGACATCCTAGCCATTTTGTTTAAACTGAAAAATTTTTATCTACTATGTTTTTAGTACTCCACTAAAAAAGAGTTCCATTGGTAAGACTTACGCCCATATGCACTACACACGGTCAGGACTGTCGGTCGGACTTACTGACAGTTAAAAACGTATTTCTGTTTCTCATTAACTATCAGTTGAGTATCTCATCAACTGTGAAGGTTCATTTGCTAAAGAATCCATACAAAATAGGTTTTTAACTAAATCCGACTGAGAGTCCTGACCGTGTGTGGTGCATACGGGTGTTAGCAGTTGGATAAGGAATATAAACCACAAAACTAGTGATGTAAAGAATTACTAAGAGAGGAATTTCAGCGACTCGCAAAAAATCTGTATGACATATGTAGTAAGCATAGGAGTATGACTGTCTTAGGGCTGGATCAAATTCATTAGTACTCACTTTGATATTTTGTAGGATAAGGTTTTAGATAAATATACCTTATATAAAAAAAATTACTTCTTGACTTTTCCAGGATTACAAACAGTTTTCAAATTCTCTGGCAGCATCACACGTTGTTCAAGAAATTTACACCAATTTATGGCAGACATGTTCATCATTACTCAATGCCATAAAATCTAGCCAGCCAGAAAAAGAAAGCAGAGTTTTGATTGACAATGCTAATTTAACTATTAAGAAGACTAAAACATGGCTATTTTCTGTGAAAACATTTTACAAAAACGTTCAGATTAAGTATGCTGTTGCCTTCCCCGACCTTGCGAAGCCTGTTTTGGCTGCATTGTCTCACTTTCGGCATGGTGTTAATACTCTTATTGATCTCGCGTCAGAGTTGGTCGCTAAATTGCAGTTTGGAAGAGATAATTGGCAGTATTACAGAGAAACATTAAAGAGTATTATACAATATCCGGTGTTGGACAATAAATGTAATGATAATTTGGAATTTTTAAATAAATTTGCGACAAATGGTTTTGCACAATTGATAAGTCGGAATAGCGTTGTGAGTGGCATTGCCGATTTAGAGCACATACAATTGGAATGTTTTAGGTGAGTTCATATATTTTTAAATTCAATTTCATATTTTACACAGAAAATAATGTTTATTTCAATGCACACCTTAATATCATATACTTAATGGATGATAACCAATAAAATGAGGCGTGTAAATGTCAAAATTTTGTTTTACATTAGCTTGCAAATAAACCATGGACGAGGCACCTAAATGTTAAAATTTTATCTTACATTAGCTAATAAGTATAATATGGATGAACACGGGATGCATATAAGGTATATTATATGCTTTCCATCAGTAGAGGTAATACTATTTCATGAATGACATAAAACAAGACTGTTGTAAAAAAACTTTCTATTGTACATTTATTACGAAATGAATTTTTCAATAACACCAATATTGATAACTATAAAATCAAAATAAAGTATTGAATATATTTGGCGTTAATTTTATAGAAATTTATTATTCACAATTAAATGTTATTGCGTGATGTAGTATTATTTCTACTTTCTTTAAGTTCTTTACCACAACCTAGGTTTCATTGTATTACAACATCTTCAGGCGGGCTGTAAGCAACGATTAACTCTTAGGAACATCCACCAGCATTTATGTTTCAAAACAATAGTGGAAGCCGGGTTTGTGTGGGTTTTCCCACTGCTTATGTTAGTGAGTTTATTGTAGGGGAGCCATGTAGGTTTTGTTATATTTCCGAGAGTTATAAGATATACAAGTATTTTAGTGAGGGTAATAAATTAAATTGATGTTATTCTATGTTATACAATGCAAATGTCCTGGTGTATGTAATAAAATTAAATGGAATTTATTCTCAGCAATATATTTATACAATAGTAAGGGTATCTGAAAGTTAGAACAAGGTTATACTATTGTTAGATACAAGGTTATAACTGTTTTGAAACATATAAATGCTGGTAGATGTTCCTAAGAGTTAATCTTCGCTAACAACCAAAATAAAATTAAAGAAAAATTTTAACTTAGATTTTAGGTAAAGTTTACTTATTATGATATAACACGGATAATAAATATTATGCAAAGTTTTCATAATTATTGCCCCTGTAGCGTCAACGAAAAATTGTATATTTCTATATTTCATGGTGTGTTTAGAAGAGAATAAAAGAAGGTGCTATGAAGTTGGATATTTCTTTTTTTGACATAAAACCCATTTAAATATTGAGTCAGAACCAAAACTATGAAACTACAACTTAAACGATTTGTCACTTTGCAAATATTTAGTTATAATACTGTAATTTTATTTATTTATCTAATAGAATGCATAGTTTGATAGTTTTAATAAGGAATCTTACAGCCAATTTCTGCTGCTAGGGGGTTACCTGTACTATAACATAAACATCATAGATAAACATGAAGTGATGTTTTGTAATTTACATTCCTCTGTCCTAGGAAGTATTGAGTTTCATTGGTTTTTTGTAGATTGAATCTCGATTTATAATAAATATGAATCAATGTTGGGCAGTTGGATGTAGTGTGGGAAATAGCTGTGCATCGCAAAAACTTTAAGGCAACAAAATACTAAATGTGATGAACATAGCCTCGTATGTTTATCGCATTCATTTCATTCAGATTTTTTAATTCTTATATTGTTAAATATCTGTAATTTTTCGCCATATTTTCTTTTCACATAAAAGTTTTCAATTTTGCACGCCATGAAAATCTACCATTTTTTTGACAGCTACTTTTGTTTACGTCTTACTTCGCTGGCGCCATTTATACCTACCTTTTGCATAAGATTCTATATTACTACTATATGACTTTTGTTTATGTAAACAAAAGGGAACAGACAAAGCGTATATTTCTTATTTTTATACTTAAAATATTAATTTCTTCATTTGTTTATAGGAGGCATACACTGAATATATTTGGCATTAATTTTGTAGAAATTCATTATTGACAATTAAATGAAACTATGTGCTGTAGTATTATTTCTACTTTCTTAAAGTTCTTTACCACAACCTAGGTTTCGTTGTATTACATCTATTTACAATCTTTGCTAACAGCCCACCTGAAGATGTTGTAATACAATGAAACCTAGGTCGTGGCAAAGAATTTAAAGAAAGTAGAAATAATACTACATCACATGTTTCATTTAATGGAGGTATATACATTATGTATTCTTATAAATGTTAATATACTAAATAATTATTTACAGTTTGTTAAAAATGAATATAAAGGAATTGCGATCATATTGTTATTGGAATGGTAATATGAATGGGAGAATATTTGAAACCCTCTCATCTGCTCTCAATGCGCTAAGTGCTGCTTGGGACAAGCAACAGAAGGAGATTGACTTAAAGAAACAGGATGAAGACAATCTTTATGTTACAAAGTAAGTTTATTAACACATATAAGCGAGTATATAAATTTAGAATCTATATTATATATTTAATTCATTTTTAGTAACTAATTGTTACAAAAATAGATATTTTATTTATAGATTTGGTCTGTAGGTTGTTTTCTTAAAACCTTTCTTGTTTACAATAATATAAACATAAAAATCTATTGTCTATTTTCCCTTAATTGTGTTTGTGTAATAACTGTACCTTAAATAGTTCCTAATTAAAATAAAATCTTTAAAATTTGTGAGTTGGAAATCATAGCAAAATATACAAACAAAAGGGAAGATAAATTATCCGTCTGTACAATAACATTTAATGCAATCTTGGCTGCTTTATTCCTTTGTAACACAAACACATATATATTTCACATTTATATATTTGAGTAAAAATAATATATTTCCTATCATTTCTAGATCTAAGTGTGATGATGTGGATGAGGAAACTCAGGCCATTGAAGAAGTAATGGAATTGTTCCCATCTTACTCCGACCAAGATTTTGTGGAGTTCAAGGCACCAACTCTAGAACAAAACAAAAAGCTTTTAAAAAAAACTAATAACCAAAGGCCACCATCATCGCAAGTCACAGAGCACATTAGCAATGATGATATTTCATTAATTTATAAATATCACTCGGAGCTCATTCAAAATCATACTCATACTGAGTGGTTGCCTTCTCTGACAGTTAAATCAACTTACAATCATAAGGCAACTTTGATGGAGCGGTATATGACTTTCAGCAAATTGATGGCTAGGTCCTGTGAAGCTCTGGATGCTCGTTTTGATGGAAAAGTATTGCCAAGTCTCTTAGTACTTATTTCAAACGTAAAGGATGTTATTGACGGCAATGGTAAGTGAAGAAATAATGCATTATCTTGGGAAACCTATATATAGTAAAATATATTTAATTCTAAAGCTTATAATTTTTATGAAATTTTGCCTAAAGTAAAAGTAAAGTATAAATGTTAAAAAGTTTAAAATCGAGTTAATCGAACGAGAGACAGAAATGGGTCTTTGGTTTGTCTATCTGTCAAATAATTGGGTTGATATTTGTCCAAAAATCTTTAAAAAAGAAACTTAATTTTTATTGTGTTGCTCAAACATCTTTTTTAGCTTTACAATATAAAGATTCTTTAGAAATGTAAGTACAATTGTGAGCATATTAACACCTTCCGGTTGAGTAAGTTACCTGTAATCTACACAATCCTTTTTTTGTCATATTTTATAATTGTTGAATAATTTTAGTTTCATAAACCTTAGTTTCATAAATAATAATGTCATTTACCCTTGTCTCGAAAAAAAACTGTATGTCTTCCAAAAATTATCCATTTTTAATATTTTTTTCGGTGTTTTCTTAATAAAAACTTCTACAAGGATAATAAAGTACAAAGAAAATTATGGAAATATATATTGTATAACAAAAACTGAAATCAAGGTCACATCGTCACTTTCGCGTCATGTTCGCAGTATCAGCAAAATAATTGTTATCGTCACTATTATCACTATCACTCTAAATTTGCATTATGCCAAATTGTGAGCGCACCACAATGTCACTCCCACTATCACTTTCTTCACAACTTGAAAAACGATCATTTTCACTCGAATTATTTTCGTATTCCGACATTATGGGTTAAAAATTTTCTTTTCCTGGATTGTTTTTATATTGTAATTACTAATAATATATAATTTGAACTTTATGTAACACGTAGAAAGATAAAAAATTAGCGATGCGTGCGAGCGATCTCCCCTATTGCGCGCTAAATAGCAACTGATTTTGCGAGCGCCATCGGGTTTGTGGCAAATTTAGTTAGTACGTGCACGAGCGCGATGGCGCTCGTCGGCACTCTAACAGATAAGCGCTCTTTAACACATTTAAATATTTTACTTAATCCTATCAATAACTATTTTCCTTTTTTTTTTAAATAAATTTGTTGTATTAAGAAAGTATGTATAAATTTTGTTTAATTGTACAATTTACAGTTTCTAGTGTTTAATATTTTTAATGTGTACTGAAGTAAATTAAATCAGTCATTGAAATTGAATAGGAAACCAGTTTTCATACTAATTTGTTCTTTTGTAAGTTACTTAAAGTGTTTTTGTATATGATTAAAATAATTTTTTAACTATAATTAGATTTGATTTCATCAGATTTTATTATTACATGTACTTCAAATTCTTACTTTAATTTACTTCAGATGAATCCACTATCAAGCCAGATTTCTATCACTCTGCCTGGGTGGTAGAGGTGAAACAATGCATTCCAGTGTTGGAACAAATTAAAGTGAAAACAAATGAGCTGCTGGTGCAGTGGCCCAACTTCCCCACTCTTAAAGATGTAAGTATCATTTAATTGAATTACATGGTTATCCCCTTGTCTGAAACTGAGCCTATTTATGTATTAACTAATTAATCTGTGAGGCTCGTAGAATGTAATGAGTTCTATTAATACAGATAATTTTTTAGTCCTTTTAATCAAAACGTGATCAAGGAGACATAGGTTAAATGCTATAGATCAGAAAATATTGTTATACTACGATTAGTAATATTTTTATACAGTGTCTAAAGTAGAATATGACAAAGCCACGGAGAGATAATTCTCTCCAATGTGCTGAAGGGAACAGTGGAAACAATTATTAGAAATTCACGGCAGTTCCGAAGTCATCCAAATTCAAATATGAATTTTTTTGCAAAATTATTACTATATTATAAAATATATAAAATATCATTCGATATTCAATATTATTAATAAAACATCTAAATTTTTTCTATAAACCCAAAAACATTTCAAGGTTTAGAAAGTAATAAGCGGACAACTGATTTTTTTAATTTTTCTAACATTACAATTTTTTATATTTAATTAATAGTATTTAGTAGTATTTAACCCTCAAGTGGACAACTGGTTTTTTTATTTTTTAAAACACTACAATTCTTTCCTTGTACAGAATTTCAAAAAACAGTTTTAACTATTCTCTTCAGGATATTAAAGTGAATTAACTTTCCCCAGCTTTGTTATTTTCAACTTTACACATGTATAACGTAAGTGAATGTAAGTTATCCATCAATAAACTACAATTTCCTATTAAAAGACAAAGTTGAGGTTTTATGTCTAAATTATAAATCAATCACAAGTTGACAACAAAACAGATTGTACCTCATGTAACAATGATATATAAAAATTTAAAAAAATTTCTTTTTAGAGTTGCTGGACACGTTTGAAATTGGTTAAATATTAATAAATAAGAGCCATCCTTATCTGGCATTTGTTACAACACTGGTTATTTTGTGCTGATTTATCCTATCGCAAGAAGATTTCATAAACTGAGCATTAAAGTTACTCTAATAATTATGTGTAGGGCGGCCCGGGACATTTATTCAAGGTTTGCATAGTGTGCTCAACTAACGAAATTTCTTTGACAAGTGTTATACCATACTTAGAATACTGTGTACTCAGTTGGCAGCGTGGCGACAGCGATATGCTTAATGAAAGTATAAAGCCAAAAGCACCAAACATGTTAATAACTTATGTAATTTTAAGATTGTGATGTTTTAAAGTCGTGGGTATCCTTACCACCCTTAATTTTAAACCTTTTTTTTATTCAACTCTTTATGAATATAATATTTATTTGATCAGCTATTAGCTTTCATTTTTCCGTGTTCAAAAATAAGTTCTATATGAAAGTTAAGGTAAGGAGTGATCTCCTCCGACACAGTACGATGGGGCTTAGGTACATTTATGAAATTGTCTATATTTTTCAAAACTTATATGGGTAAGAATGTTTAGCGGCATTATGGTTTTCAGAATTTTTGTTTCTTGTTCTGTCTGTCAGTACAAACAGCTTATTTGTATTTGCATTATTTAAAAATGACTAAGCAAAAGTGGAGTGTTCACTGTGTATTTATTAATTTCAGAAATTGAGATATCTCGATATGTTGTCAGAAAGAAAAAATATTTTAATCATTATTATGGAAATAGCAGTTGCTAGTGATTTCGCTGTTAATAACAATTGCTTTTTCACTAATAAATGTTGAATTTAACTAGGTAGTTTATTTAATTACAGTTAAAGGGCAGAGTCATAGAGATTACATTAATCGTTCAATAGTAATTGCTTATATCCCTACATTATTTCTCTTCACAGATAAGTTTAATTCTGAACAGAATACTGAATTTCCCAATAACAAGTCCAGTTGCAAGATTTCTTACCGGATTAGAATTGCTCCGAGACAAAATAGAAGAGTGGAATAAAAATGCGCACAAGGGCAACAACATGGTGGATGTTTCGATGGCTGTTGGGCAACAAATAGTTAATTGGCGTAAACTAGAAATGAATCATTGGAAGGACAGCCTAAACGGAGTCCTTAGGAAGTAAGTCTTGGTTGATTGTGTTTTGTAGCGAAGTTAGAGTTTTTCGATTTTCTATAAAATCTTTATCATTACTTAACAGAGAAGTAATGTTGACATATTTCACACACATTGATCTTTAGTTAAATTGCGTATTAATATACGACACTTAAGAATTGAAACCCTGTTAGGTGGGGAGGGGGGTGTCCCACAACACCTCACATCTTTTTTTTAACTTTAACTAGCCATGCACCAAAAATAATCAAAATCTAATATATAGAAATGGTTGGAACTATTGTCTTTGAACTTTCTATAAGTATCTTACAAATGAGTTTTTCTGGGAAAATCTGATGATCACCATCACCACTAGCCTGTCCAATAATATTATTTTATTAGCAAATCAAATAAAATCAATTACAAAAGTACATACTACAAGAGTGGCGGTGGCCTGGTGTGTGGCACAAAATAATAGAAGTACTCATAAAAAGTTTGTCTGATGGCAATGAACAGTTAGGGTTTTCAATCAAAGAATTTAGATGAAACAAAAGGGTGTAGAATATGGAAAATGCATCAATCAAATATTTACGTTCGGTTAACATGTAATCTATATACAGAAATGTGGTTGTGTTTTTTGAAGCCAAATATATAGAGATTCTAGAGTTCGAATTTTTGTGTAACCGATTCGCAGTGAGGTTAAGATAGCACAAATCTCTATCACAAAACAAGCATTTTAATAACGTGAACTTTGGTTCTAATTGGATTAATATTGTAGATGATTGGCAATTGTAAATTATTAAATTACAGGAAACAAGCTGACGCTCATCGCTACTGGTTTTATGTATACAATATTATCAACTTGTACCTTAATGAAGACGACAATTCTACTAATATTGAGAAAAAAGATTCTCGTACTGATACTAGCACAGTCGATTTAGCTAGTTTTATTGATGTTCTTAAGCAGTTCATGGAAAAATCAAACGTAGCAGAATATGAAATAAGACTGAACATCGTTTATAGTTTCCATTGTCATTTAGTGCATTTGGATCCTTCTAATAGAAGAGGTAATTTTATTGATTTTTATTTAAGTGTTATGATTATTTAAGTAATTATGTGATAATAATGGGAATAAATCCTAATATATGCTGTAGGTATAAAAACGTACCTCTATTTAAAATGTTGGGAAATTTACTTATCCTCTGTCTTAACATCTGGCAAGATCCTAAATCTGGCAGCTAATGTCATTTGTCAATACAACTTTACATTCTGTAATATAGTTCTGATATTTAATGTTCATTATACTTTCCTGTTTTTAAGTATTATATATGTTGTTAATTTCTGTCTGATAATTTGCAGGCAGTAATAAAATTTACAGTAAACTACTACATCGTCATTATTAGAATATTTACTTATCTATACATATAGTAAAACTATAGCAAAGCTTTTTAAAAAAAGTTTTCATATATAGACAATTTTTTTGTAAAAATAATTATTTTTTCTTATGAATAACAAACAAATACTAAAAGTTTTTCGAGTTTCTGTCCATAGGTATGTCTGTTTGTATGACTATTTACCCCTACGCCTGTTTGTCTCTTTGGGTTCATAACAATCAATGAATTGATTTAATGGGATTGCCCAACTATTTACTCTTGTAATTTCGAGGAACTGAACTATGGTATAAGAGCCCTCAGATGAAAACACTTAAACAAATTGTTTTACTGAATCAACAATATAAAATTATGTAGCCAATTTTTTATAATTCTCAAGTAGGCAATTTTTTAAAAAATATTAAAACAAAATATCAAAAATCTTGCAATTCATTAAGATTGAATTAAGTTGTACGTATAACACAAGAGAAACAAAATTGTCAGTTTTTTTCCGAATTAATCCAAGAATAATTCAATTAAATAATCTAACTTTACATTTTTCAGTATTCATCTTTATAAGTAAAAGCTGGTTTATTATTTTTTTGTAAACATTTGGTAATCTGCCCTTTTTGTGCACATTCCGTAATCTGTCCTTTTTGTAAACATTCGGTAATCTGCCCTTTTTGTAAACATTCCGTACCCTGCTCTTTTTGTAAACATTCCGTACCCTGCCCTTTTTGTAAACATTCGGTACTCTGCCCTTTTTGTGAACATTCGGTACTCTGCCCTTTTTGTGAACATTCGGTACTCTGCCCTTTTTGTGAACATTCGGTACTCTGCCCTTTTTGTAAACATTTGGTACTCTGCTCTTTTCATTAATCTGTCAAAGGGCTGTTTTTCATCAAGTCGTTTTATTGAGTTTTTATTTTATAAGTGTTATTGTTTAAATAGTATTCTTGAATTAATTGTTAATACAACTTGAAACCAATTTGTAATAATCCTGTTGCAGATTCTCTTCGAGATTTAAACTGCCTTTTTAAACCAAAATTATATATGGCGATTTTTTAATTTTTCCTCAGAACATACCGTGTGATGAAATACAGTTTATTTTAAAATAATTTTAGTATCTAATAAGTAATCGGTTTTTGCTTTTCATGTTTATTTTGCAACATAACTGCGAGGAGGTTTGACCGAATGGTATGAAATGTACCAAAAAGTCTTCTCATGTTAGCTATTCACCTTTGCCATCAAGTTGCAATATGACAGAACAGGGCACATACATTACACATTTGTGATGATATTATGCACGGTCATCCCACATGATCTATACTTTCTTAAATGCTGTAATATGAAAAGACAAACTTTACTCTCTATCGTAACAGTTATTCTTATAATGAATGTTGCAGACGAATTGCTTGCTGTGTTGTGGAATGTATATAAATATTATTCGCAATATACACAACAAGTTTTGAATTTCGTCAAAGAGAAGAGAGCACCCATAGAGAAGAAATTGCGAGACTTTGTGAAGATATGCACGTGGGACAGGGATCTCAGCTACTGGAGTGTTAAGGATACAGTGGACAAGGCACACAAGGTGCTGCATAAGCATATTAAAGAATTTGAGGTACGATTGATTGCTTTATTCACCATTTTTTTTAGTTCCTATAATACAAAGTATAATCCTAGGCTTCCCAAAAGGATTTCTAATGATTCCTAACATATTAGTAATATATTATTTGTCGACATTTTTGTATGCTTCTCTATAGATTCCGATTCTGTTTCAATTTGATGGCAATGTTATATTGGTTTTTTTGAGTATGTATTCGAATCAACCATATTTCCTTTTTCTAATGGTTTCCCTATTGTTTGTCATTGAATAGTTCAACCTCTAATCTTTTGAGCAAATCTCTTATATACGATAGTCATGAAACTAGAATGAAAGATGAACTTAGGAGGGAAGATAGAGAGGACGTTGTAGAAACACTAGCGAAGAGCTCTGAACCCCATATGGCTGTATTACTCTAATTGTCTGTAGTGATATATAGGATCTCATGAATGAACCTTTGATGATGAAACTGCTTTTTTGTGATGTGATGTTCTGTGACAAGTTTATTCCGTCACTTTAGTCTAGTATTCTTGACACTAATGCAGTCCTCTAGTCTCCATATGAAGTTACTTATATCCTCATGTTGGAGAAAATATTTAAAAAGTTCAATGAGTTTTTGTATCACAAAATGTATGAGTATTTTTCTGATATATTCCCCTCGACCTTCATCGCCGACGGTAATTGCTTTTGATCATGCATTTTTTTTAATTATTAAATTATAACATTGATAATCTCTCTTGAAGTTTATTTCACCTGCCTAGAGGGCACTTGAATATTTTACATCGTTCGTCTGTCTTTTGTGCACCAGAAGTGTTCAATGCAGAATTGTATGATGCACCTAGTCTGGAAATTTTTTCTTGTCTATTAACCATTTCGGGAATGGGATTATAGAGTTGCTTGATAGTTGACGACTGATCACTAGTTACAGTGATATTTATTCAAATTGCTGTGTATTTCTGTCTTATTCATTATTTTTTTATAACTATTTGTTCTTATGTCCTTCCACATGCCCAATATTTTATGATATACTAGCAGCGGTGGCACCATCTCCATCACCATCGTATTTTTTTATGTTGATTGGTTAGTCCATAATTAATTCTATTAATGTGCAAAATTTATCAAGGATCAGTTCATTCCTTAAAAAGCTTAAAAGTAAGTTGACATTTGTAATATTACTAGCAATTTTTACACTTTATTTACTGCTTACTTAATCTTCCAAACATCATTATTTTTTACTTTTATTAACTTCTATAGATTTAATATTTCCCTAAAATATCAATTTATAAAAACTTATATTATTTAACTTAACTATTTACATGTCTGGTTGACCAATTCAAAAGCACAGAATTCATTTTGCGGTTAAGTCTTTTTTTTCAACTTTGTTTTCTTTGTAGCTATGTTGCATTGTGAGTAGTAGATTAAATCTCATTTATCACTTTTTATTTATACAACGTTACTACTGAATTTATACAACGTTATTTATACAACGTTACTACTACTTTATTTATACAACGTTACTACTAGTAGATTAAATCTCATTTATCGCTCTTTATTTATACGTTACTACTGAATTTATATGTTATTTATACAACGTTACTACTACTTTATTTATACAACGTTACTACTAGTAGATTAAATCTCATTTATCGCTCTTTATTTATACGTTACTACTGAATTTATACAACGTTACTACTACTTTATTTATACAACGTTACTACTAGTAGATTAAATCTCATTTATCGCTCTTTATTTATACGTTACTACTGAATTTATACATTATTTATACAACATTACTACTACTTTATTTATACAACGTTACTGCTAGTAGATTAAATCTCATTTATCGCTCTTTATTTATACGTTACTACTGAATTTATACAACGTTACTACTACTTTATTTATATAACGTTACTACTAGTAGATTAAATCTCATTTATCGCTCTTTATTTATACGTTACTACTGAATTTATACAACGTTATTTATACAACGTTACTACTACTTTATTTATACAACGTTACTACTAGTAGATTAAATCTCATTTATCGCTCTTTATTTATACGTTACTACTGAATTTATACAACGTTACTACTACTTTATACAACGTTACTACTAGTAGATTAAATCTCATTTATCGCTCTTTATTTATACGTTACTACTGAATTTATACAACGTTACTACTGAAATTGTTACAATTTTGGATATTGTTCAAACATGGTTTTATAACTTTGTGGTGATTTCGTATGAAATTTTTATCACTTGGATATAATTGAAACAGGTTTTTTACCCTTGTATAATATATGTTTTTTACTATCGCCACAGATATTTAGATGCTCATATACATATGCTTGCCTGTTATTGTGCTTGCTTTCGAAGTTACAGTATTTTGGTAAATCATGGATCAGATCGAAACATGCCTCGCTGGCTGTGATATGCATTATCCTATGAATTATTTCATCTCTGTGGCAATATTAATTGCTACATATTTGTTTTTTTTGCTATTGTTCAAAATATCATAATATTTTTTTTACTACTGTTTCTTTTATCCAACATCTTTTCTTGTTGCCAAATTTTTTAAATTTGCTTTCTTTTATCGAATGTTTCTTTTTTATTTTTATAATTTTTTAATCTCACTTTCTTTTATCAAATATAACTTTCTTTTTTTTTGCCAAATTTCATGACTCGAGGTCCATAGGAAGTACCCTATAGGTTTTGATTTATTTACGAGTGCCAAAATATGCAGCACAAATGGCCGGAACGAAAATATATTGCCTGCTATATCTTCCACAGGTCTATTCATGACTTCTTTATACATCTGTCTCCTTTTTCTCAGGAAAACATGGAGATATCAAGTTGAAATTAAGGTCCTTTGGAGATGTAAAAATATCAAGCTTCTAAGTCAACGCAATAAAAAAACCCTAAAAATATAGCCATTTAACAGACATTATCATATTCGATCATATTGAAAATTACTTTTTATTTGCAGACTCTTTTATCATCTGGTGTTACTACATGTCTCACGGTAGATCTTTCTCTCGATGTTAATGTGGATCATGTCGGCATATGGGATAGGCCAAAGCGTGCAACTAACTCGCCCATGTTTGGTGGTGCTTATATGGTCGATGTACAAAATTATATTTCACTCACTAGAAATGTCAAGGTAAGTAATTTAATTTAGGTTATTGCTTTATATACTTTTAATGTTACAAGAAAATGTACTATTATCGTCTCAAAACCTCAGCATTACGCGTCTGACTATTAGCAAGGTAATATTCGATTTGACTATTCAAAAACTTTATTCTCTTCATCAATATGGTTTTGTTTTGCTGGAATGGTTTTTACAATAGGGAGAAGAAGTAAATACAGTGATTCCTGTGGAGGTGCACATCAAAGTACAGGCAGTCCTTGGACTTACGGCCTGTTAGGCTCTAGAAGAATGCGACGTAAATCAAATCGACGTAAGTCGAAACATGTTTTTTCATATATTTCCATATAATATTCAGGAGTTAGGTTCTACAAGGGCTTTTTTTAAAAATAAATCAACATTTAATATCAAAGAAAAATGCCATATTACTGAAAGTGAGGACGTAATATCATATAGATTTGTTGCGAGTCGCAGGAATTTTCTCAATTCTAAATTTGAGAGATATTTATTAAAATTATTATTATTTTTAGTACATAATGTTAGTTTATTGCTGTACAGTTGTACGTGATAAATTAAGTTCATGTCCAATTAATGAATGTTTGAGTTTTAAAATCTTAGAATTAAACTCAATTGTTATTCTCTTTCTCATTTTTTTCCGCACTTCACTATTACTATTTCATTTAGGTGGAATAGTAGTAATTCAATTCCAAACAAGTAACAAACAGAAACTCTCAACGAAATATGGAAAACTAATATGTTTTGATCGTCCTTCGCATATTACAGTGATATGGCACTATGTGTCTTTGACATAGGGGATCCCCCGCACGTCCAGATCTGACATCTGAATCAAAGGAATTTATATTGTCCGAACCTGACATGACTATAGCGTGACGTAAATCCAAACAATTGCCTCTATTTTGACGAATGGGGTCAAAATATTATTTGACGTATCTCGAAACGACTTAAGTCAAAACGATGTAACTCGAGGAGTGCCTTTATAATAAACATTGGCTAAAGCTAACTCCTAATGCTACAAACTAATTCAGATTATTTTGGGTATTTGCTCAATATTCAAAACTATAATATACAGAAAGTAAAAAATATTAATGAAAGTATTGATATTGCTTCTTTCTATTATAAAATTTAGATTTGAATAAATTTAGATTTTGTTTGTTCACCAAACTTTATGCAACAGTTTACATTCACAAATTAATTTTAATGACTTACTCAAGTAATAATCAATTGCATAAATTTTTAAAAATGCATAAAAAAGATTATGCAATCTTTTATAATTAATCTTCAAATTTATTTAAAAAAGACCAAAAAAATTTAAACTGAAAATTTTAATCTTCCTAGTAATTTGTAATTATTTATTTAACAATATTATTACTTATAAAATTACACCTGGAAGTCTGAATAAGAGGTCATTTTTATTAAGACCGTTATAAAATTATTTTATGTAATATTAGTTAAAAAAATATTAATGGCTGAAATTAGGATATTGTGATAAAGTAAATTTGGTAATTGTATTTAGTTTAATAAAAAAAATGTATTGATCAAACATAATTTATATTAAAAATCTGTTTACAGTATGTTATAACTCAACCTTTTATACTGCTTAAATTTACAGAAATACCTGGATGCACCCTTAAATGATTTCAAAGACCATGATGACAAAATAAGTCTGCTTCCGAAAATGTCTAATCTGTACAGTAAAGCTAAAAAACTGTGCAAAGACACAATTTTGTGCACTACTTACCCCACATTGATTCAGTCACTTGATGATTTTGTTACTCAAGTCATAGAAACCAGCTCACATCTGGCCAGCTTGGAGGTATGTGGTTAATTGTACTTAATTACTCCTCATCATAAATTGTTTCTTTAAATGTACTAACCTGTTATTGACAATTAGTAGCGTAGTTAATAAATTAATATTATATTGCAATATTAATAATACAATATTGTTTATGTTGCACAAATAATAGCCAATTTTTTTTCATTTATTGTATTGGAATTTAGTTACTTTTATGATATTTAACAGTGCTTATATTCAACATTGTATTTGTCATAACCGTTTTAGTGCCATGGTTTTTTACTCAAATATACTTAAAATGCCAAAAAAAATCTTTTGTTTTTGATGTCATTTACCCTTGTCTCGAAAAAAAAACTGTATCTCTTCCAAAAATTATCCAATTTTAATAATTTGTTCAGTGTTTTCTTAATGAAAACTTGTAGAAGGATAATAAAATACAAAGAAAATTATGGAAATATATATTGTGAACAAAAATTATAACAAAAACTGAAAACAATGATGTGAAAACTGAAACATCTGATTCTCCGTATCAGCAAAATAATTGCTATCATCACTATTATCACTATATCTTATAATTTGAACTTTATGTAACACGTAGAAAGATAAAAAATGCGTGTGAGCGACCTCCGCGCTAAACAGCAACTGATTTCGCGAGCGCCGTCGCGCTCGTGTGAAATTTAGTTTGTATGCGAAAGAGTGCGATTGCGCTCGTCACCACTCAAACGGATAAAGAAGAAATTGCATTTTATTAAAATAAAACATATTAAGTTTGAGTAGATCTCCACTACGACTGTTCCATTAATAGCAATGCAGATATAAACATTCAAAGATATATATTATTTCTATTAAACTATCTACAAGTATTAATATTATTTTTCACCATGGAAATATATTCTCAGTATCTCTTTACAGGCTTAAAAATATTATAGATTCCTCAAAATCATGTCTATAATTTTGCTGGTAAACTTTAAGTAACTCTCTAGTAATGTTGTTTTTTCATAATGTTGACTTTAGCAGTTTTGGAAATTATTATAGTGAGGGAGAGAACTATGTAATGAATAAAAGTACATGAGTACTTTTATGGATATTTTCAGTACTATCTTCAAAACTATAGAAAAATCACTTTTAGGCCACTGTTTTTCAGCAGCATTTTGGTTTCTCTTAGTTGAGGTTAAGAGAAGCCAAAGTGAACGTTTTTGAAAATTTTTTTTGTCCTACCATTTGTCAAGGGATTTCAATGAAATATAATGCATTTATAGTCGGTGTTCTAGGTCAACAACTAAGACGTAATTTATCTACCTAACATCGGCTGAGTCTTGGATAGAAAGAAATTCTGAAAAGACCAAATTATGGAAAAAAGTGACTAACAGATTTTGACTGAATTCATCAGTGATGCATTGCGACATTCTAATTATTTAGCAGATACAATTATCATAATCTAGAAAAGTAACACATAGTTTTATAAATGTATAATTCTCAACCATGTGTTAGTATTTATTATATTTTTGATAATTCGATATTATTGAATAATACATTTATATTTACATATTAGCAACTTGCTCATTGCTGCCTATTATACTCTATGACACCCTCTTGTGTAGACTCTAGGAGGAAATGTTTGAACATCTAGAAATGTAATATAGCATAAATTTTCCCGAGCCAAGAGCATGCTGAATTTCAAGTTTTAAATATAGAGCAAGACTTGCGATTTTGAACAAGTCTATCTTCTGATACAACTTCCACCTATAGAAATCATGATCATTGAGATTTGCTGTTATCGGTCAAAGAAGATTTAGTTCTCAATTGAAATTTATTAGATATTTATCATATCCACTATCTTTCATATAGTACCTATAGAGACTGTAAAGAAGTGTTGATATGTAAATGAAAAATAAATATGGGTGGAAACCAAATTCGCAATCAAAAACATTGTTTTGAGTAGGGTATATTTTAGCAATATTAAAAATTTCACTTGTCTTTCTCTTTCAATAAAAAAGTATTCATAAAAAAACAATATATTTAATAAAAATGATATCACAATTATTTTAATAAAATAATTACTCAAAAAATGTTTGTATTGTACTATTAAAGATTGTCAAATGTCAAACAATTTTTTTAGCAATTTTGTACATATATAATTTTTATGTTTTATGGGTTTTTTATTTCTAACATTTATTCACTTGTGTTCATATTTGTGTACTTAGTGTTTAGTGGCAAAAAACATAATAACTAAGTCCAAAAAAGGAAACAAGTAATTCATTGCTAAATTGAAATATGTATTGAAAATATATTTGTATAATAATCTTAAATTTAAAAAAATATTTTTAAATTAATTTTTTTGAGCCAATTGTGTATAATTTTTATATATATCCAAAATATTATTTATTATAAGTTTTATTTTAATTAAAAAATTAAAAACACGAAAACCCACTTTTTATAAAATACACACACCATTTACTTATTTGTATTTTGTGACTTATATTTCAAAGGTCTCAGAAGATCTGCCAAAACCGAAACAAATATCTCAGGCCAAGAACATATTGCAACAGAAGCGCAAATCATTGGCTGATCTGTTTAAGATGTTGGCCAAAATGGGTTTATCCTACCGAGCGGGCATAGTCCTCCTGAATAACAATGGTAACAACTTGGAGGATCTTACTTTGCCTCCTGTGGATATTGATGCTGCTTTGTCTTTCTTAAAGGGCAGGTTCGTAAACTTTTATTTGTTAAAAAGCAACTTTAAAGCTGTTGTAAAATAAAGGAAATAACCATTGTGATAGGTTTAAAAAATCACTAATTTTATGGATATTTTTATTACGAAATAGTGATGGTGAAAAAAAATAAAAATGAATCAGTGGAATATATAGATCAGGAAAGGACAAAAGTTCTCTGAAAATATCTGGGTGATACTAGCAATATTTTCATAGTAGAAAATGTGGCACATTTTATTTGAACGAAACAGAATTGTTTTTGAAATTTTTTAAGTTCACTTAAAATTTTATTATAAAAATGATTGTAAAAATTTAAAATGTGCCTTGTAGAATGAAGTCTTTAACCCTAAACAATAAGATCATTTGAAATACCAATATTTTAAAACTGATCTACAAAAATTTTTCCAGCGTATTTAAAGACTTCTCGGTTTTCAAAAAAAATAAATTGTATAAATGATATGTATGCATAAAATTAAATTTATGAAATAATAAACAAATACTCACTTCATCACAGGCGATCTGATACTTCTATTACAATGCTGTGGTCTGGATGTGAAACATATTTCCAAAAGAACATTGCAAGACATCGCATATTGTCGGCTGCCATGAAAACGCCGTCTGCAGAGTTGGGGATACCCAACATCGAAAGGTGCAAAGGCTATGCTGCCTCATTGATGGTAAATTTATTATATTTGAATATTTTATTGCTATAAATAACAACGTGGATAAAAAAATATGTGAGAAAAGTCATTACAAAATCTGTTTTAAGTGAATATTTTAATACCTTTTTTTTAACACAGCTTATAGTTGAATATAAATATTTGGATTATCAATATTAAATTTGAAACTAGTGTTAGTTATTTTATATGAAAGACAGTTAAAAGTGAACAAACTGTTGATTCTTACTACTTATGGTGTGCTTCAGGTATCAATTTGATTTTGGATAGTTTAGGACAATTCTAATGTAATGCTACTTCTTCATTGCAGAATATGACATATGCACAAAAAAGAAAAATTGTGACGTACACGCAGCAGTTATGTCAGTTGAGAATTTTGTTAAGAAACACAATATCACTGGGTGACACAGATAGTGTGCCCACTAAACAGGAGATCATACAAGCTCAGACAGAACGCTTAATCACATTGCACGCGAATACCGCTATTACACTATCACAGTTTCGGATTGTTCTTGAATCTTGCCCGGAAACAACCATAGATGTAAATGGTTATGTGCCGCAATATGATGCTATATTTTCAGACTCCAAAATAGTGAAATGTCACAAGTATAGCACTGAATGGAAGAGCCTTTACCAGAAAGTAAATGATTTAATTTTGACTGTTAAAAAGAATAATCAAGTTTTGCAAAAGTCTAGAATGCCTCTGCCCATGGTTCTAGGTAATGCACAAAATATAAAAACGGTGATGACACAGAGCCAAATAGATGGTTTTAAAGAAGCTGTTGAGCAACTAATAAAAGTTAAAGTAGAAATAGAAAATGCTATATTGGATTATGATTTTAAATTGAAGGTAGCCCACATAGAATATTTTGAGCCGTGCCATCCATTGTTGCAGAGTTTAAATTATCTCACCAGAAATATTTCTGACGAATTGGAAAGTATAGAAAAGATGGATAGCGAAATAAAGTCATCAGATATTTCTGAAGGTAATAATTTAAATGAATTTGCAATTAAAGCCGAAAACCTGCTTGCATCTTTACTGCTTGTAGTTCAAAATGTTTATAAAAAACATTTCGCTGCTAACAAAGATTTACCTAAAGTGGATGAAAATACTTTAAGTACTGATGCAGCAAACGAAGAAGGTAATGGTGAAAATGGAGAAGTAAAGGAGCTAGAGGATGAAGACCACTCCATATGGGAAGATCATATAAAAAAGCACTTGCAAGAGTCATTGGTTTCAGATTTTCACGATTTAAACCTGAATCTTATAATAGAAAAGGTCTCGGATATGATCAATAGTTATCAGTTACTTGTGGAGAAGGACACAGGGAGAATCGATGAGTATAAAAATGTTTTGAATAGAACCGTTCCGGTAATAGAGCAAGTGATGTTGTTTGTTCAATATTTTGTGACACAGCAAGTAGCTGCCCATAGAGTTACATGCAAAATGCTTTCGGTGCTCTTGAAGATTTTCATTGATTTGACTACTAAAGGGTAAGTTTATACAAACTAATACATAATTAAGAGCCATTTAAATAGCGACATATTTAATAACAAAACAGAGAACTTTGCAGCTATTTCCAATTTTTAAATAATTTTGTTTCTGCTAGATATAGATCTGGCAGAAATAAAATTATAAAAAAAATTTAATTTTCATACTCACCTAATTTTTACATGGATTTACCTCTGTAGTAAGTCAGTTTTCCTTCAATGTATAATCACAAGCAATTTTCCCAATTAAGTCAGAATCTGGCAATAAAGATACAATAGTCCTTAATCTATTATGTATTTAAAATCTTATAACCAATTTTTATTTAATACATACACATATTATTATACTTCATAGACGTGAAGACTGCCCTGTGCGATCCATCATTCTGTTGTCTCAAAAGTGAGAGAGAGAGAGAGAGAGAGAGACAGCGATTGTCTATGAATATTTTTATCTCTTCTGGCGGCTGACGAAAGAGATGTCTGTATTCATCGCCAATTGCTATTTCTCTCTTTCTTGTTTTTGAGCTTACAGAATGAGGGATCGTGCAATCCAATCTTTATGTCTATGATTTTACTTATAGTTTTAAAAAAAAAAACATTTATTAAAAATTAAAATTAAACAATTTTTAATTTTTGTGTTGGTCTAAAATAATCAGTCCCTCCTGTCTCCCTGAGATTTATATAGTTTCCTTTGACTATATATCTTCTATACCACTGCAGATGTCCACGTTAGTACATAATTATTAGGTAGTGAATTATTGTGACATAATTATTAGGTAGTGAATTATTGTTTATTCGATTTTCCAGTGTTTAAAAATATAATTTAATGTTATAATCTAAATATTATATTGTTTTAAATATTGATGTTATACCAATTTTATTATTGAATGTTTTTTAATATATAAATTACATAGGCCTAATAAGTGATTTGCAAACTTGGTAAGATTTAAATTTCATAATTATTAGATTGTGAATTAATATATTAGACTAATACTGTAGCAACGTATATTTTTTTCATGGTGCAGCCATTTTTTTTAACATTGGAAAGTATGAAATAGTGCGTTAGTATAAAACCCATATTAACATATAATTGGCAAACATGAGCTAACTAATAGTGATTCATTAAAGTTATTGAATTTTCTAGGTTTTGTAAACCAGCAGAGTTGTCCATGGAAGAAGGAGAAGGGGAAAGTGGTCCTGGGAAGTTGTCTGCAGGCACTGGCTTGGGGGATGGGGAGGGTGAGAAAGACGTGTCTGACAAAATTGAAAATCAGGTATTTTATTTGTTTATTTCTTTAAATTTCTTTGCTGTGAGATATTTTTATTAAACTGTTTATAAATAATTTTCACAAGATAAATATGTTGTATACTTATATCTTTCACAGGTATAAAACCGTAGTGCATATTTAAAAAATTATAGGACCTGGGATAATTGCTATAGTTGTCCTAAAATTTTTGCGTGGGCTTCTAACAAACCTACTTTTTTCATAATTTTTTCACACTGTATATGGAATTGAGAGATTTTCCAAGTACTTAATTGCCATTTATAACACAAAAAATTTGTTTACAGGAGGGGTGAAATTTAACACACTTAAGTCTACATATATCTGTCTGTTTGTATTTTTGTTTATAAATTGAGGACAATTTTTTGAGTCACATAGACTTTAAAAGCCTATGTGTGATTTCAGTTACGTTATCTTAACAGTGGGATGATAAAAAGAAATTATCCACACATCCGATGGCAAATAAAATGAAAGAAATAGCTGTCTAGTTTAAAACATTAATTGTATTGTATTTAAAAAAAATAAAATACTGGGTTGCAATGATTGAACAAAATTTTCTGTTTTTGCTCCCAGAATCTTTTAAACTCTCTCAAGTTTAACGGTACGAAAATGGAAACGGAGAATTTTCGTGAATGTTCACTTCTTCAAAAAATGTTTAATCAATCGAAAGGATTTTAATTCTAGAGATATTAAGAATTTCAATAAAATTAATTTAAAAAAAAATTGTGAACCTTCATATGACGCTTGGCAGATGGAAACATTTAAATTTTTTTATATTGAAATATTTTTATTTGAACGAATTGAAAATGAAAAAACAAATGTTCAGACAGCTGTTAATAAAATATAAAATTAATTTTTTATTTCTTAATAATCGTATTTCTTAACTTGTTGATATATATTTTTGATTTTATAATATTATTAGCTGATAAGATGTGAAATTACCCGGATTTAGTTGGAAAGAGCCGATAAGACGCAAAGTTGACTGAATTAATTCGAAAAGAATAAACAAGGCGCAAAGCTGACCGAATGGCACATCACGATGTGAAATCAGAACTTTTTAACTCCCATCCAAACGTGCCTTAGGTGTTTCACATAAAAAAACGCTTCATACAGATCTAAACAGAATTTTGTATGATTGATATTTTTATAGCAAGTGCACTGTGGTAAAATCTTTCTCTGGTGATTTCAGGATCAATTAGATGATGCAAAGAGACCTGACGAGTATGAAAAGAAGGAAAAGGATAGAGACTGCAAGGAGGAGGAAAGTGGAGTCAATATGACTGATGATTTTGATTCACACCTTCAAGATGTAGAAGAAAAAGGTAACGAAGAACTCGTTTTAGTATCTGTTGCTAGAATTAAAATAAAATTAAAGAAAATCCAAATATATGACTTCGCATAACACATTTAGATAAAGTGCTAATGTGTTGAAATGATACATTCAAAAGTTGTGAAATAACTACGAGACATGTAGAAAAATATCAGGTCAAAAGAAGTAACTTGTGAATTTAGTAACACATCTCACAAGAGATATAAAGTAAAAGTTTAACTAAACCGTACATATATACATAAATTGATAGAAATATTTAACTTCCTCTTCAGATGATGATGAGAAGTCAGAAAATGATGACAATGAAGATGCTGATAAGCAAATGGGAGATTTGGATAATGCAGCTGAAAAGTGAGTCTAGTCATGTACATTCAAACAGAATAATATTTTTGGTTTTGGATAAATTCTCATTAAAATTATTAAAAATAAGTGTTTTGCTAATCATAAGGCTACAATTTTTACTGCCTTTCGGAGACAGAGTCCATCTTTTGTAAATGTTTTCTTGTGTTTATATAATTTAAAAAAAAAAAACAAATTTGTTTTTGAATGAAGTGGGCACTCCCACCATGAAAATGATATCGGTTATTTTTAAATACACCCATCATATCATATAAGAATGCGAGACATTATGTTTTTATTTTTGTAACATACCCAGTATCATGTAGATTAAATTTTGTAGAAAATGACATCAAATGATTTTGAAGTGACTTTCTGTTATAAGTTACGTTTCCTAATAATCCACAATTAAATGAAACTACGTGATGTAGTATTATTTCTACTTTCTTTAAGTTCTTTACCTCGACCTAGGTTTCGTTGTATTACAACATCTTCAGGTGGGCTATTATAAAATATTAGATGAATCATTTTAATTGTGAATAATGAATTTCTACAAAATTAACGCCAAATATATTCAATCTCCTAATAATGTCAAGTCTTACTTATACAGGGCTAAGTTACTTGGTGTAATTTACCCCACATTGTGTAGATGAAATTATGTCGAAGAATTCAATAACAGAAAAGAGTACTGGGTCCACATCCTGTTTTCAAAAATGAAATATTGTGGCAATAACAAAATTATTTACGTGGCACAAGATGGCTTTAGTTGTTTTCATATCTATAGGGGTATCAAGTTTTGACAATTTGCAAATTGGGATTATTTTTCTTGTTATTGGTTTTGTTGTTTTCAAATTGTATTTGAATTTGATTTAATTAATTATTTTCAATACTGTTATTAAAAAGTGTAGCCATCATTGTACAGACTTTAGGCAATGTCCTAAAAAAATACAGTGTAAATCTCAAGAATGTCACATAAAACCCCAAAGATATGTACTTTACTTTTGAGTATATTATGTATCCATCCACCTAACAACCTGTATAATAAGGTTCAAGTATGTCTTGAACCTTATTATACAGGCAGGGTGTTAGGTGGATGGTCCAAATAACAAAAGAGGTAGTTGGGATCATTTGGAACATATTTGCCTTAGAAACTATTAGTCTAAGTCTCGCCGGATTTTTATATCATTTTTTTAACTTTTTTTCAGAAATTCCCAAAAATCAACTCTTTTGACTTCATAACTTTTTTTATGTATTATTTCTTAAATCCAAGGTAAGTTTTCTTTAATCTATTATGTATTCCTGATATAGAAACAAACCTATATGTCTCAAAAAACATCAAAGAAAAAAGTAATACTCTTTTAAAATTATGAAATCAGGTAAAAACATCTAACACTTTAACTTTCCACACGCACTAAAAAAAAACAAAAAGCATTTAGGAATTTCGAATAGTTGCAAAAACTGCGCCATTCAATTTTCTTTACAACGATGTATCATATATCACATAAAGCTTTACATTCTCTAACAAAATCGTCGATAAACTGTTAGGGCATGATGTTAATATTGCAAGGAAATTAACATGACTTGTGTTTTATTGGTAATTTTGCAAAAAAAATGCTAGAAAGTGGCTTAACTAGATTCATTGTTTCTCATGTATTTATAACTCAGTATTAATTTTCTAAGGCTACACAGGCTAACGTCACTTAATATCGGAAAATGTGAAGCATGTCTTATTTAGTAATACTATGTATTGAATTAATTTATCTTAGCATCTCTCTAAGTACCAAGCACAGTACTTAACTGTGAAGAAGACTGTAATTGTAAAAAAAATATCTACGTACCTTTTTAATTACAAATAAGGTAAAAGTATAAAATAAGTTAAAAGTGGTAAGCTATAAGTTATTAGCCTAAATTTTGTTCAAAATGTGCACCCCTATTTCTTATGCACGTCCGACATCTCCGTCGTATTTCAACCTTTGTTTTATGAAGCCGCATCTTTATTGCATCAAATGCCGCATTAATTTTTCAATGAAATTTTCTTTGGTTGTAATTTCATTTTGATACATAAGCGCTTTAGCTTGTCCCCAGACATAAAAAATCAAGAGGTGTGAATTCTGGGGACCTCGCGGACCATACAATTGGTCCAAGTTTCCTATTCACGAATTAAGGAATACGTTATCGAGATGTTCTCTAACTATTGTTCGATAGTATGCAGGAAAACCATCATTTTTATAAACAATCGGCCTGTCTTCATCTACAATAGGAACATCAGTCATAAGTTCTGGGAGGTCACTCTGCGAAAATTCCAAATAGTTCTCTCTGTTAAGATTGTCAGGCAAGTAATGTGGATCAACCAAATGCCTACTGATCACACCAGTCCAAACGTTAACACTAAATCGCCTCTGATGTGAAGTTGGTCTGTTTTTGTGTCGATTCTGGTCTTTGGGAATACATTCATTATATTCCCAAAAATTCCTTTGGGAATATAATGAATGTTGTGTTGATTAAAAATCCCTTCATGTGTGAATTTTGACTTGTCTGTCCGTAAAATGCTCTTAAGAAACTGACCGTCTTCAACATCCGCAAGAAACAAGAAGCGGCAAAATTGTAGATGAAGTTCTTCATCTCCTTCCATAGTCGTTCTTGAAGCTCTGCTGTTATTATGGGCTCTGCCGTACACCAATCTCCTTACATAGTTCTTCATCTCCTTCATGACCCTAGAAAAAAACATTTCATAAAGCAACACAATAACAAATCTAAATTCTACATCTATTAAATATGGCATTGTATAAAGTTTGACCTTTAATAAATGTGCTACATGAAACTCTATCTGTTAGATTTATTAGAGAAGACTAAATCTCATAATTACCTTGCACTGGTGTGTAGTGAAATGGATGCCTGCCACCTGTGTGAATGGCTGCCCACACTTTCCACGTTAAAACTCCTAGTTTCGCAGCAACTTTTTTTATACTGATGGTGGGATCGTTATTAAACGCCGCTAAAATTCTTTCATCCACAGTGATATTATGTGGTCTTCTGCGGACTCCTGGTTTCCGGTGTTGCAAAGTGCTGGTTTCCCGTAGTCGTTGATGGTTATTTGCAAAACTATCATGGCTGGGTGATCTTCTCAAAGGATACAGCTCTTGGTAAATTTGTCGTACCCTGCGTCCGTTATTATGGGCTCTGCCGTACACCAATACCATATCGGCGTATTCTTCATTACTATATTGGGTCCATTCAGCAATTATTGCTACGTTTTTCAGGATAACAATACGACCACTACTTATCACAACATAATGAGATGTAAAACTAGGTTCGAAACATGACAAAACGTAAAGAGAGCGAAGTCTCGACTAACCAACCAAACAAAAGATTCGTGCAAGTACATTTTTTAGTTTATCGACGATTTTGTTAGACAATGTAAAGTTTTATGTAACATGTGATACACAGATGGAAAGAAGATTAAATGGCGCAGTTTTTTCAAGCATTAGAAATCCCTAAATGTTTTTTGTTTTTTTAGTGTGTGTGCAAAGTTAAAGTGTTAGATTTTTTTACCTGATTTCATAATTTTAAAAGAGCATTACTTTTTTGTTTGATGTTACTTGAGACTTATAGGTTTGTTTTCAGATCAGGAATACATAACAGATTAAGAAAAATTTACCTTGGACTTAAGAAATAATACATAGAAAAAGTTATGTAGTCCAAACTGTTGATTTTTGGGAATTTTTGAAAAACAATTAAAAACAATGATATAAAAAAACCGGTGAGACTTAGGCTAATAGTTTTTAAGGCAAATATGTTGCAATTGATTCCAACTACCTCCCATTTCTGTTTGTCGTCGGACCATCCACCTAACACCCTGTATTTAGTTTTACCAAACGATTAAATGAAATATATCTTGATACTTAAAGAGATTTGCTAATTGTTGAGTTATATAGTAACAATTTTAAGACATATATTTGTTAATAAGAATATATTTATTAATTAATTACTAATTTGTATAAATATTTAGATATTTCTGTAGTAAATTCTCCGAATTAAAGGTGTCCGATTCGATTTTGAAATGAAATAAAAAATAAA